>PVJL010000780.1:139132-261144 GCA_004026885.1 Lyroderma lyra
TTTTTTTTTTTTTTTTTTTTTTTTTTTTTTTTTTTTTTTTTTTTTTTTTTTTTTTTTTTTTTTTTTTTTTTTTTTTTTTTTTTTTTTTTTTTTTTTTTTTTTTTTTTTTTTTTTTTTTTTTTTTTTTTTTTTTTTTTTTGTACCGTGAGTTCTTACATTTCTTCAATTTGGATTTATTTTCTTCCATTTTATATTAATTCATAATCTTTATTTCTAGACAAATTTCCTGGTATTTTATAAGTACTATCCTCTCCTCTTTTTTCTGTGCTCTCTCTTTCTAGAACTCCTTTTACTTATATGTTGGAACTCCTAAAATCATTCTCTAATTGTTTTTCATTCTTTTATTCCAATTTTCCATTTCCTCTTCTTGCTGTTTTTTGCTTAGTTTTGTTTTCATTATTATTATTATTTTTCCATTTCCTGCAACTGTTTTTGCAGTTTTTCTGTTGACCTCCTTACTTTTGCTATTTTCTACATTTAATCATTCAGGGTAAGTCAGGATATGAACACAGGAGAGGCTGATTCCATAGACACTGTACTTAAAGACTTGTGGCCCAGAGAGAAGAAAACAGCCTCGCTGATAGTTGATGAGATTTTGACAGTTTCCTAAAATATGGATGAAGAAGGAATCAATACACAAGGCATTTCAAAATTAGAAGCAATGTTACTTGATTACATAGCTTTAAATGAATATTTCTAATCCTTTTAACCAGAGAAGTATGTTCTAAATATGTTAGTTTTATATCCAAAAAAGTTCAAGTATGTACATTTCTCTCTGACTACATTGCCACCTTTCTAATCTTCAAATATTCATAGGTTCTCCTAGATTATCACAGTACCTTCCCACCTGATGACCTCACATCTACTCTTGTCCACCTTTTACACATAATGCATATGGAGAACTTAGAATATAATTATTTTTTAATAATTATATTATGTACTTTCCTGCTTAAAATGTTTTAAAGGTTTTTTATAACAACAAAAAAGTAGAATATAAGTCCATAACATGGTCCACAAGGCCTGCATAGGCTGATTTTTAGCCATTTTTCCAACTGTCACTTTTACTTGTACTTCCCTCATCATGCTCTAGCCGTAATGGCTTTATTCCAAATCCTTTAAAGTACCAAGATATTTCCTGCTTTAGGGGTTTTGTTCATGCACTTCTCTCTTTCTGGAACACTCTTTCTATTATCACCAACTTGTGGCAGCTTCATAGTCATCCTTCAGAAATCTTAAATCACTTCCTCAAGAGTTCTGATAAAACATGTACTCCTCATGTCAATTGGGTCCTTGTTATGGTTCAGATTTTCTACATATAATGTAGGTCAGAAAAAGAATCTATAGAATCTGAAAAGTCATACCTTTCATTGTGTGTATTTACATCTTAATTCAACCAGAAATGTCAGAAGCATGTTATCAGGTGAGAATGAGCTCTTATGAATTAAAAAATGAGGTTTGAAGAACCTAGTAGATGAGAGATGGTGGGTTAATTAATACAGCATTGGGGGCTTGGGATTTGCCACTAAGTTTGGATGAGTCACTTTAGTCAAGTCAAATTTCATCCATGGACTTCCTCTCTTCTGAGGTGCAGACATTGGTCTGGAACAATTTTATAGATATTTCTGGCTTAATATTCTGTGACTCTCTGTTCTAAAACCTGGGTTTCAAATGATTTTTAAACACTTCCAAAAGCCCTGACAAATTTTTCAAAAATCTAAAGTAAACCTTAAAACAGGTCTTTTTTTAATTTTTATTTTTGATGACAAGAACTTTCTTAAGTAGGCTCAGATTTGCTTTTATAAAAGTTCTTGTTTTGATTCTAATCCAACATTAAAATTAAACTATGTTTATTGAGTGCATACCAGTTGCTGTGAGAGAAGTAATGATTTAATTATACCACAGGAAGCAGAGAACAGAAAATAAAAACATAATGAAATGTCCATTGTATGAGCCATGTAATAGTTGCTATGAAAGGACTTGAGAAAGAAACATCTCTAAAATTATAATATGAGAAGAAAATGTGATTTCTATAATAAATATGCAATTTCCAGTAAATGTGTGTAGGGACAGACTTTAGGATGGTCACAAGCCAAAATTAAGTTAATGATTGAAAAGGAAACATTATTGATTAGCTTATTGCCTCACCTGTGATGCTGACACTTAAATCTGAATGAAGATACCAGTGAAGAAAGTCTAAGTTTTAATTTACAGTGATTTACAGTTTATGAGCAGTCAGATGTCAGTGTTAGCTCATTCTAATCTATTTAGGACTTTCTTCTCCCAATACCGCCATGGAAATCTATCCTCAAGGAGAATCACAAGTGGATTCGGATCCATCCCTTTTTACTCATGATTCCAGAGAGTGCTTTGGCAATTTATAAAAAACAACAGTACTGATTTTAACATTTTACAAAACCAAAAGGGGCTAGACATTGACTACTAGTGGTGTTACTATTTAATTTTAAAAAAAGATCACTATTGAAACTGAGACTAAGCAAACTTACAAGAAGTTAAGAAAGCCATGCCCAGTGAGACGAATAAGCACTATGTCTTATTGTGCAGACTCATTTACAGAAACCTCTCTAAAAGACAAGTCTTTGGAAAGCATCTGGAAGTTGTTATGGCATAACCTCAAAGGTTAATGTGTGTATTACAAGTATTCCTTATACACGTTTAATGACAATTCTTAATACATGTGAAGCATTTTAGAGTTTTCAAAAAGCTTTCACATCTACTGTTGACTGTATCGTGAGAGCTAAAATAATGTAGAAAATGCCTCAAGTATATATTTTTCTTCACAATATAATGCTTGACATACATAAAAATACTGTAAAAGTATGTTGAATAAATTAATTTGACTCACACACAAACTATGTGAGTCAAATATACAGGTATTTATATTTGTATGTATTTAGGAACGGTTTCAGTGAGTTGCCACGGAGCCTTAATTAGTTGATGCAGAAATATAAGACAAGATCTATATCCTCTGATGTTTTAGCCTTTAGTAAACTACAGACAAAATCCTGAGGAGGAGACAAGAAAAGAAATAGCCAATAAGACTCTTCAGAGATGACACTTTTCAAAAAGCACGTACTTTTGCTTGAACACTCTCTTGATACCTATAAATATTGATTGACAACATACATTTCTTACATGGATAGAGAACAACTTCAAATCAGAATTCATTTGTTCATTTCTTAGTTTATACTGTCTGTATACTGTGGTGTAACTGTTCTTTTGTTTGTTCATTTGTTTGTTTTTAATCTACAGCGACCACCACCACTAACATTTTTCAGTGGTCACCTCACCTCAAGGTTTTATCTTTATCTTTTAAGGCTTAAGGAATGTATTTTAATCTTCCCTCAGTCTTTTGCTGTCTTAAATGAAGTGAAATTTGAATTGTGTCTTAAAAGATAAATGGATTTATATGCCAGTTGTAGAATTGAGTGGAGTGCTTCAAATTAAGGAAATCATGTGAATAAATTCCTGAAGTGAGAAACTACTGAAAATATACTTGGGGATGGGTTTGTCTGAAAAGGAAATCCTTAAGTTTGTGGTCAAATTATGAAACACCTTGACTGCAGAACAGAGCATTTTCTCTCATGAGCTGTGGGAAGCTAGGGATAGTTTTTCAGCAGGCAGAGGACTGGCAGTGCGAGTCACTAAAGTTATTATTTTTTTTTTAACAATAATGAAGGCATAGCCACATCTGCTTTAGTGTGATCATTCTAGTAGTAAGAGCAGGGTATGTGTGCGTGTGTGTGTGTGTGTGTGTGTGTGCTCTAGAAGAGGGGACGAGTATAAGAAACAGGAAGGATCACCATCTGAAAGAGACTATGTCAAAGGTCCAATGAAAATGAAAATCATATTCGCCACTGTTAGATATATAACCTAGGACAAGCTATTTCTCCTCTCTAAGCCTCAATTTCTTTACCTATATTCTATAGGATTATTATTAGGATTAGGAGAGAAATTGTGCCTACAGTTATAACATCATGCCAAGTACATAATAGGTGCTTATAAGCATTTATTATGTACTAGGCCAATTAAAATCTATTACTTTTGTGATAATGTTTCATTAAATATTTTGGTCTTTTTTCAATGAAATGTTTTCAGATTTGAGACATCCTGTTGGACAAAGGTAAAAATGATCACCAGCAATGTTTTTCCCAAGACCTTCTGTGGTGAAGAGGGCATTGCTAAAGGGGCCTGTAGCAAGGAGGTTATGTTGTCACCAGGAGCTTCTGTTCTTTTGCACTGTACAACCAGAAAGACAACACACCCATGAAAGAACACTCCATCATGCTTGAGAAGTCAAGCATGAACTCTGATGTTTGCTCTCCTCCCACAGTGAGTCAAGTGTGATGTTTCCCTTATCCTACAGTGTTTGTAGACACTTGGTCCTCATTTATCATCTTGCATTTCTTTGACTCAATCTGTGTATAAGATGGAATGGTGGAACTACTCTTAATTACTGCCCATCACCCACACCGCTTAAATGGCTGAGGCCCTCTTATGATGGAGACCAAGGAGGAGTTCTGTCATAGTTAATGATAGGGAAGGGTAAGACTAAAACAGCTATGTATCATGAATAAAGCATGCAGTAGGCTTTCACACCAAGGAGGTTCTATTCTATCTTTGGGATTGGTTTCATCTTACCAATAACCAAGGATGATCATACTTGGCACAGAATCTGCAACAGATGCATATGGAATTGAAAGGCAGTAGTTATTTATGTTGTCATTATTTATTTAGTAAAAAAACTCTAAGCACTTAAGTTTGTATTACAGATACTATATTAAAGGATAGAATATCAAGATGAAGAACATTCTTTAATGCAAAAATTTACTAAACACTAACCATGTACTAGTTGCTCCACATGTTGTGGGAATTCAAACACAACTATGCAGTAGTTCCTTCTCTCAAAATCTTTCTTATGGAGAAATCCATAAGCAAAAACTAAGTAATCTTTGTGATCTTTAATTTATAATATTTTGTACTTAAAACAGGCTTTATATCTACTTAATTTCATTTTATCTAAGAAGATTCAGTCACCTGAACTATGATGATTTTTACATTGTGTTTCTTCTTTGGGATGCTCATGTCTTACATTGCTAGAAAGATAGAATAGCTGTGTTTTCCTCTCTAAAGAAATTCAATATGGGAGTCCTCCTCAGCCCTGTACAGATGATTGCTGTTTAAAATTCTGTTGGGTGGTCTTCATCAGTCTGGCATTGTTGATCCCTGAGGTTTCCTAAATTGAGAAATCAAGGAGTCAAGCTAGCATTCATACTAAAGAATCTTGGCATGCTATAGATTTATGACTTCTTGACTAAATACTTAAAGACTTACAAAAATAATTTCTTTGATCTCGTTTATTTATCTCCCTGTCATGAGACACAGCTATGTTTGCATATATCTTTGTGGTTGGAAGAATGTTGTTTTGGAGAGCTAATGCATTCCTTTTAATAATGTTTGGTCATCTGAGTCCCTTTGATAGGAAATGTGGTAAGTATTCCTGTGTTATTTATGTCAAATTTTTATCAGAGACAAGAGAAAATGTAGGTTAGGAGGAAATGAAAAAGGATTGAGATGTCTGCAGCCAATGTGCAATCTTAAATAAAAATAATTATTTAAACCATTCAGCATTAGCTGTTTCAACCAAGAGATGCCAATAAAATCCACGGTTTCTCTTTATTTCATCTTAAGATATCGAGGGGGGGCTGTGTGTCTATGGTTGGTATTGACAGTTCGAGATTGGTATTTAGGGGCCTTAATTTCCCAAAGTTACCTTAAGGAAAAAGGTAACCTTTCATTCTGCTTGTGAGGTATATTAAAATTCTAAGATTGAATCTACCCAAATTTTCCACCAGAGGGTTTGATAGAATGTGTCAAACTTCCTAAGAAAAGTCCTCTAAAAATTGCTGCAGGAATATAATAATTTGATTCCCTCATTTAAGAAGCTTGTTTGTTAATTTCTACCATGAAGTGGAGGAGAAATTGGGTCTAAGTATGCTTTAATAACTAACTGAATTCATAGTCACAGTTAAGTTCATCCAAACTACTATTTGTTTTTGTTCAACCCAACAAAGTATGTTAAATGAAGCTCAACATTTTTGCCAATATTAATCTGTAATTAACACTATGCAGCTAAATTTTCCATCTATTAGGCTACTACTAATCAATATACTGGTACAAATTTATTATCTGGAAATGCCACATTTGATATTCACAGACATATAAGCTTCTAGTTAAACTAAGCCCACATGGTACACTGAAAATATCAACATATTTCTTCCTAATTTGGAAAAAATAGCTATTTTCTAATTCAAGAGTCTATTGGTTAAGTCTCAATGGACAGACATGAGGAGATATTTTTCTGAAAAGAGCCAGAGCCTAATCTATATTCTTAAGAGAACGTCTTACCAACTTTCTCAGTCAGTAAATCACATTAAAGCAATTAATCCATTTATACAAACTTAAAAAGTAATGGTTCTGAGATGATTATTGTTTTAAGAAACTCTGAATGAGACACACATTTGACTGTTTAAAAAGAAAGAAAATCCATTAGAACATTTTAAACCCACTGTTTATGTTTCTGTGACCTCATCTGTTAGAAAGCAATGACGGCTATCTGGTTTCAAGTGTATTCACTTCAGTGAAGTGACAAAAATCCTTTCAGAACAAATCTATTGCTTCCTACTTGTTCTGCTAACTGTTTTACACAGCTGTCCTGTCTTTGGATGAGATGACCAAATCTGTAACATCTGGTTCTTTCTTTCTCTTAAGCTGAATTTGAGTATTTTCTGTCTAAGGCAGAAATACTTGTATGAACCTTTTCAGTACTGGAATAACCTTTGACCTTCACGTTAGAAAGTAACACATGAAGCTGTACTTTGTCTTGGCCCCCTGTTCTTTTTGTTTCTATATAGACCAAGTCTACTGCTAAAGGCTGATGGGGAAAAAGAAGTGATCATCAAAAGACTACTCCTAGAAATATCTTCCACCAGGGCCGAAAGATCCCCTGAAGGGAAAATGGTGTTTTCCCTGTGGATTTGCCCAAACAGTATTTCCTGTGAATCAAGTTGTTATATTTTTTTCTTCCTGCTGTATTATTTTCTTACCTATTTTCACTACAAAGTAAAGTCTTTGTTGAACTTTCCTTGATGAATTAGTCACCCACAAGAGTCATTCTTTCAAAAAGAGAGGCAACATATGTGAGGCCTATCTTTTGAGACTAAGGTAAACCTTTCTTTTTCTTGCCCAGTTGCAGTATTAAAGAACACTTAATTTCCCTAATGATACTTCAGGCTCCTTTGCTGCTTTGAAAAGAAAATTACCAGAAGGAGCGTTGGTGACCACAACCCAGATTTAGTTACAGAGAGAGGCTGATCACCTTTAGAGAACCATGAACTTATTGGCATGCGTATTATTTAATGAGACACTCAAATACATCAGGTTACAAGTTATATTTTAAAATATCCTATTTTAATAAAAATTAATGCTTTATATAATAACAACAATAATAGGTAAAATGTGAACCCACTATGTGCTGGCACTGTATTAAGTACTCTTCCTATATCATTTCCTTTAATTATAATATCAACCTTATGAGATAAGTGTATTATCTCTTTTTCCATTTCATGAGGAACATGGGGGGGGGGTCAAATAAACTAGTAATAATAATAGTAACAAATACTTATCCAATGCTTGCTTATTTTTTCACCAGACCTTGGCTTTAAGAGCACGATCACATTAACTCATTTAATCTATAATAAAACTCACTGAATAGACAGTATTATTTGTCCCAAAGTTTAGATGAGGAAATAGAGGCACAGAGAGATAAGGTAATTGCTCAAAGTCTCAGCTAATATGAGTTGGAGCTGGGACTGACATGCTGACATTGGGTTCCACAAATCGTCCTTTTTCTGCTGCATTTACACGGCCCCTGCCTTTCTGCACAATTAGTTTCTCAGTGATTTGTGGCTGGTTAGTGGCAGTGATGTGCCTTGATTTCAAAGTCTGTGCTCTTGTTGTATTTTACTCTACTGCCTTGCCTTTACTAAGAATGTAATTGATGTGCTTAGAGTAAAACCCTGTGATTTTTGTTGCACATGCAGGTGAGACAGGATGAACAGTGTTTATCTTTACCCTTAAAAAAATTTTTTTTTTTTGCAATGAAACTGCTTGCTCTGTAGTTAAGGAACCAGCCAACCCAACTGACACTGGAATAACTTCTTCAGGGATTATTCTAGAATAATTAGGAATGACTCCTGTAACTTACACTATTGAACGAGCCACTCAGTACATTTCTTGAGTTTTTTTCCTGAAAACAAAGCAAAACAACATTGACAAAAAGAAAAACCTTTATAATTAGTAAGAGTTAAACTATTGCTAAAGGTGTTACTGCTCAGTAAGAATAAGCAAATGGTTGAGCTGATGATGTTTGGGCAGTGAAGAGAACAAACCTCCTCTGGGAAGTAAAACCAACTTCAAAGGGTTCAGCTCCTTGTTTTTCTAGGTGGGAAAACAACGGCGTGACATGAAGGAACTAGTGACAGTAAGTTCAAATTTTAATTCAAATATTTTAAGTTTCCCAAATATTATAAGCCAAATGTACTATCCTGAAAGAAATAGCACTTCTCTCTGTGGACACAAAATAACGTTGAGAAAAAAGCAGAGAGAAGTACACATTTTTGAGAGACTAAGATCCAAAGGTTTTGCTAAATTTATGACTACTAAGACCTTAAGTGTTATGGGAAATGTAATTAAACTAAGTCAGATGCCTGAGTTCAAGTCCTCACTTAAATCTTAGGATTCATTCCTATATAAAATATTGCTGTAGGTTGTGAACTTTATTTTTATTAAAGAAAGTGACTTGTTCTTACAGTCTTTCTCTCCTTTATTAGCAGCAACCTCTTCCTTATCTGAGTGCTGACAGTTTATACCATTCACCAGAATTGTCATATATTAATTGTGTCATCTCTTATCATGTGTTATTATATATTAGGCTCTATATTATTATGTCACTTTCTTCAGCTTTATTGAAAACTCTTTAAGGGTGAGTTCTATGAATTCCACCTCCTCATGGTCCCTGTTTTTGGCAAAAGTGGGTATTCAGTATTTGCTGATGAATTAACATTAGGGCTTCATTGGAAATGTATTTTTTAAAAATTAATGCTTTCTAAGCATATCAGTGGAATGCAAGTTTATTAGTTACTGACGGATAATAATGACTGCATTAAACTAGAGGCTGAACTTTATGCAAGTAGTTGCAACTAATTATAGAAATATAAATATGATGATGGATACAATTACTAAAATGATTGCCAGCTAATACAAGCTTATTATTTGTAAAATCACTAGTGGTCCTTTCTGTTAAAGATTATTTTCTGAGTCTTGGCACTTTCCATAAATGATGTATTTATACCATTAATGTGAATAACTAATATTTTTTTTGGATGACTTCTATCAGATAATATGGTCAAAAAGAATTGTAATTCCAGTTGGTGTTTCTACTTGGAGGTTTCATTTTCTGAATTTAGCTTAAACTGAACAAGGGTATTTTAAATCTAATTATTGGAGTTCAGGGGGATCTCAGTTACATAATAAAACAGTGGAAAAATACTATACTATATAAAAGAACAGTAGAAAGAATACTATACTGAGTCTGGAGATCTGATCAGAAGTTCTGGCATTGTTAACAGCTTTCTATAGGACCTTGAGAAAATAATATCTTTTTATAGTCTCTTCCAACATAACATACTGTGATTCCTCAAGACATAACTTTTGCATTCTGATTTCAACCTCCTGTCCCAAGTCTGCTATTTTTCTTTCATTCTGGGATATTACTTTGCATTCTAAGAGTTCCTTACCCTGGAATGAAAACATCAAGTTCATAAAGAAAACAATCTAAGGTTGAAATAGCCTTTGAGTTTTAAAGAGCTGTAGAGTCTCAAGAGATATATGGTGACTGTGCAGTAAATAGTCCTGGCAGCTTCAGTGTCAGTCAGTTAACTAGGTCAAAGAAAGTGATTTTGTTTGATGTTATTTTACCTATTTTCCCATTGTGCAATTTGCTTTGCTTCAAAGAAGTTCTTATTAATGAATGCACTCCAATCAAAAGTATATTTTCAAAATCAAGGAATAATTATGATAATGATACTTTGCAGAAAATAAACTAAAAATTTATGGGAGATACAGTAACTCCTTTCAGTGTTTGTCCTTGAATAGGTGATTGTGCAGCGTTCTAAGTAAAATACCAGCAGTTTTGAAATTAAAGTAGCTTCAAAATTTTACCCTTAAACTTGAACCTTCAGCCAAGACTGGCCTTAACAAGAAGGAATCATTCACCTGAATATAACCTCTCTACTTTGTTAAAAATTAATAATACTGCTACAACTGCTACCATTATCATTACAATAATAATAATAATAATTTTGATAATGTTGATATCATGACATTTTGAGAATAATCACCCTTCCAAAATTTTTAAGCCATATAAACTCTTCATTTTTTTTTTCTGAGAGTGTGGCTTATTACATAGTGAGAGCTACTTTTTACCTTATTATTACTTGAGGATGTTGTGAAGTAGGGCAGAGCGGTTATTTTGTCCAAGCAAAGGCCATCAAAAGTGACTCAGAACAAATGTAATACCTATTGGGTTGGAAAAAGCAGGGAAGAAATCTAGGTATATACAAGAAGATAGTTAGTTCCCTTTCTTGTTTGAACTGAAACTGCTTTAGCTTCAAAAGGAAAAGATGGCCCCATGAAAACATGGCACCTAACAGGAATTTAACTCAGAAGTCCGAAGTGTTTTACTGGATTTTTTCAAGGCCTGCTGAGAAATCTCATTATTTCAGGAAGATGAGCCATGCAACTCCAGAACTAGTATTTTCAGAGCCTAGTTTGTTCAAATCCCAATGCTTCTGAATCATGGAAAGCCAAGAGAGAGTGAATCTGTTTGCTTGGATGTCCCAGCAATCATATCACCACGATTCAGGGATTTGGCAGCCTGTCTTCACAAGCAGGCTTCACAACTAAAATGTGTGACTTCATTTTCAAGAAGCTAGAAGAATACATCATGCAAAAGCAACTAGGGATATTGAAGATATTAATAGCTGCTGGGAGGCAGTAGTTATTTTGGCTACTCTAGGGTTTGTGGTGAGAGCCAGTAGAGGTGCGTTAACAAGATTAAGCAAAGCTGGCAGGGACACACACACACTGGGGTCTGGTGTGTGTATTTATGAGCTATGATTCAGCTCAAAAATATAGGAGCAGAGAAAAATTTACAGGCAGCTCAATAGATTAAAACATGTCCAGCTAATGACTGGTAAGCAAAAGTATCTGAGGGTATCTCATTGGAAAAAATAAAATACTCTGGTTTCATCAAGTTCTTTGGAGTATTTTGCATGCGAACTAATTATATCTTATAAAAATTACAGATGCCATGATGAGGTGAGGAATTCACCTTTATGTGAAAAACTCTAAGTATGCAATTACTTGTTTGGAGTTAATCAGAGGCAAAATCATCAGGACTGTGGGAGATATATTGTAGAAGGTAACTGGCCAGGTAGGTTGAGACAGTGAATCTTAAATTTGTTTTTTGTTTTAATGAGAAAGTAATTCTGTCTAACCTAGCAAATTATTACCTTGGACCCTGGTTTTTAATTGAATAACATATATCAGGGGCACCTGTGAAATAATTAAGGGAAGGCAACACCCTGCCCTCCAAAACTCTGAATCAAAGCTTTGGAAGTAAGGAAGGCCCCAGAGACATGCTCAGTCAAACCAACTCTTCATTTCACAGAAGATGTATCCATGCAAAACCACATCTCCTTAGCATTATTTTTGCTCATGCATGAGATTTTTTTATCCGTTTTTTTCCAAACTAATTTTTACTCACCTTGTTTATCTATTAGAGTATAAGGAAATTGAAATTAACAAGTATGCTTTTAAAATTATTTTAAGTATTTATTTGTTTATTTATTTTCCATTACAATTGACATTCAATATTCTATTAGTTTCAGGTGCTTAGACATTTATATAACTTATGAAGTGGTCCCCCCCATTAGTTTAATACCCACCTGGGACTATACATAATTACAATATTATTGACTGTATTCCCTATGCTGTACTTTACATCTTGACTATTTCATAACTGTCCATTGTACTTCTTAATCCTTCACCTTTTTCTTTTTTTTCCCTTCACCTTTTTCATACAGTCCTCTGACCCATCTCCCATGTAACAACCATGAGCAAGTACTGAAGTTTTATATAAAGTGAGCTTCTCTGTTAATCTATTTACAACCAATTTTAATTAATAAACATTTTCTGAATGTTAAGTAGCAGTCCAACGATGTGCTAGGTTCACAAATTCAAAGATGAATCAACAAAATCCACTCCTGACCTCAAAGAGCTTGTAGTGTAATTGTAGACACAGACCCAGTGCATAAGCTGTCAGAATCCAGGTCTTTCTCCCTGGCATTATGGAGTACTTCATTCTGATTTCCTAGTTTGCATTGCATTCTTTCTTGTGTCACTGTGTCCACATCCATCTCTCCAAGTAGATTAAAATTCTCCTAAGAGTAGAGAAATCCCTGCATCCCTTGTAAGTCTGTTGGCACCTAGCATATAACAGGGATAAGTATATTAAAATTGATAAAAGAAAACAAGCGATGTAGCTATGCAAGTTTGATTGTTGACAACAATCAATCAAGTTGTCTCAAACTTGATTCATGCTGTATAAACCACTTGTTTCCCCGACTAGAAAGTTCAAGGTCAATTGCTTGTTCTTCTCAATCTCTATATCCAAATCCAAAAAAATCTGTGTCAGAGGGCACAGAATTTGACTGATTACATTTCAGAAATTCTGTTCTTTTCTACTCTTATTTTCATTGATTTACTTGGAAAAAATTGTTTCTTCCTGGACTTCTGAAAAAAGAACATTATATTGAATTCCAGATACCTTTATCCTTACTCTGAATTCTGCTTTTTCTCTAAACCTCTTTTTCTAAAGAGCAGTTTTGATCTCAATTTCTCATGCTTAAAAGCCTCTTTTGCTGCTTCATTGCTAGTAAGACTAGATCCAAGCACTCAGAAAGTAAGCTTATTTTATTATTTTTTTGCCTTACATCTTATATCTCCAAGCTTATTCGGAACTACTCCCCCCACTGTATTTCAAATACATCAGGCTCTTAAACATGCTGTGTCTTGCCACATATTACTGTTTTCTTTTGGGATGCTCCTTTGTCATTTATAATACAGTATTTCCCTGGTGGTGTAGTGGCTAGGTTTCAGTGCTCCCACCGCCATGGCCTGGGCTCGATCTCTGCTTAGGGAACCAGCCCCTCACTTACCAAAAAAAAGTCCTAATCAGGCTGCAAACTAATCCTCAACACCACATTTATGAAGCTGCCCTCAATTATCCCTCTAAAATTAGTATTTTTTTGCTCTTTATAGTGAAGTTCAATTTTCAGAGATATGACTCAAAGGTCCAATTTTTAAAATGAAGTAAGGTCATCACAACTTCAGGAACTTCTTTCTTAAACATAGGTAACTTCAGAAGAGCTCGCACAATAACAAAATCCCTGGAATTTACCTAACACTTCACAGTTCACAATAAATTTACATTTATTTAATTTTAAACCAAGAAGACAAACATTTCTACTTAATCATATTCAAATCAAAGCTCTAGCCTCTCTGATATTTTCTGCAGCAAAATATTTTTCTAGAGCTTTTAAAAGTGTCAGATCTACGTACCTGTGAACAAGCTCTCTCCTGACATTTCTGCTTCTCTGGCCACTGAACAAAAATCTCCTGATAGAGGCTGGACTGAAAGTACTACATGTAATTCAACACTGAAACCTAATGGGCACCTACTGAAAACAGCTCTTCTAAGAAACCATTCTGAGCAATTTATTTTTTAAGCACACACACACACGCACACACACAATATTTTCAGAGTTGTAGTATACTATCCAGTTTATTTTTAAAGGAAGAAATAATATAGATATGGTATATAATTTCCACTAAGACTAAACACTCTAATTTTGGTCTATACCTTTGCAGTCTTTTGTATTTAATATACATACACAGGTAAATGACATCTTGTCACTTTCATTTGTCAGCGATAGGGTACTTTGAATATTATCGTATCTCTGGTATTTCCTTTGACATTGAAATTTCTAAAATGTTATTGAAATTTGACAGAAAACTCAGAGAAGTTCCACTTCAGATTTAAGGCCATCAAAGTTCATCTGTTTAACCCATTAGAAGGAAAGGTGGATAATAATACTTGCCCAGGGATAATGATACTGCTTTTGGGAGAAAGCACCCTATCCCTGACAGCTCTGTTATAATTCCTTGTGATAGCTGTGCCACATGGCACAACTGGGCCTTAATTCATTTTACTACAAAAGATGATCTACTTTATTTCTTAATTTTTATTCTTCTTGATTCTCTGTGATATATTTTGAAAAGGAATTCTTCCTTTTATCTCTATCTCTTTGTCTCTGAGAATGTGTGTGTGTGTGTATATATATATTTATATATATACTCTTTAATAAATCTCTGTGGGGCCTCAGTTTTTCCATCTATAAAATGACTGTCAGCCATACATGTTATTTTTTGTATGTAACTTCTGTGGCAGCTTTATTCATAATAACTCAAAACTGGAAACAACTGAATATCTACCATTTGGGAAATGGAAGAACAGATCATGAAGTACTACTCAGGAATGAAAGGAACAAAGTCTTGCTACACTTAACAACGTGGATGTATATGAACACAATTATGCAGAATTAAAGAATCCAGAAGAAAGAGTATGGACCATCTTCTTCCATTTTTATAGAACCCTGCAACATGCAAACTGGTTTATAGCAATAGAATGCAAATCAGTGGTTGTCTGGGGATGGTGGAGGGGGTGTGGGAGGAAGTGGGAGGAATAAGACAGGAGCATGAGGAATTTGGGGGTAGTTAATTAATATGTACATTATCTTTACAGTGGTTATATTATGGGTTTGAGGATATGCATATGTCAAAACTTAAGTTGTATAAATATATAGTTAATTATATGTACAGTATACATAAAAATATCTGTTAAAATAATTACCTGTTAGATGGGAGAATTGGACACCGGACCCTTGAATGTTCACTCTCTGGGGGTCTTAGCAATGGGCTTAAGAAACATGACTGTCCCCACACTCATATCTTTTGTGTGAAAGACCCAACAAACACAGCTCTACCCTTAACCTTGGTAAAAACTGGTATGTTAACAAAAAAAAAAGTTTTTAGACAAGCAGCTCTAATCTGGCTAAGAGTAGGCAGTAATGAACAGCCTTGATATTTTATGGACAAAAGAGAGGCTTGCTGAAATTGTTGCCTCCAACCTACATAATCTTCAGCCATGTATTTTAAAAAGCTTTAGCCAACTCTGATATTTCCAGTTTCTGAATTAATTTTCTGGCTTGACATTTAAATGTTATCAACCTAATTTTTATCATTAGAATCAGAACAAGTAACCACTTCCTTATTTTCAAACTTCATAGTCTTTGTCCAATTAATTTCCCAGTAGTCACTGCTAGGTCTAAGATTCTGCAAACATAGCTGCTAGTTCAAGACTTCCAAACAGAGCCTCAAATTAATGCAAAACTTCAAACTACGTTACCTATTAATATATTCTGTTTCTTTCAACACTAGATTCTTAGACACTGGTTTGTGGCCAAGTGATTGATTTCTGATCTCCTCAGCTTCATTTTCAATGCAATTCTAATTGTGATCTGGATTTGCACACAGTTCACTGCTAGAGTAGCTTCCAAATTTTTCAAGCCTATAAAACTCATATCAGGCTTCATCTTAAATCTCAGTCTTCAAAGTGTGAAAGCCTCAACTGTGTGAGAAGGTGAGATAACACTGTCAGAACTTAACATGACCTGTAAGTTCATCTCCAATCCTGTCGTGGGACAGGTACAAGAGGAAGTTGAAGCCCCAGAAGTGATGTGATTAGATTCAGACAGGAAATGTGTGACAAAGCAGCAAATGACTTCTAGGTCTCCCAATCCCAAACCCCGTCCTCTTTCAACAATGTCATGTTGCCTTTCTGATGTCAGTTTGTAAAGCATCTCTTCTAATACTCAGAAATTTTCCTTTATTTATTACTAAAGGAAATGGTGTTAGGCAATTGTGTTTCTACTTTCCATTCTCCTGACCTTTAGATTTTATGCTAAGTGATTTCCTGGAAGTAAAGCCTACCATATCAAATACATTTTTTCCAAAAGTCATTAACTTGTTCTATCTTCTGAATTCATCATGACTCACAGGTGTAACAGCCCCTTAAGGAATTGCGAAATGTCTGAGACATTTCAGAGATGTTCTGGGTCAAATTACCATTTAGAAAGAGGACACTTAAATTAGAGGTGAATGAAATAGTTGAAAATCAACTGATTTACTCCCTGAGGAAGTTAGAATGTCTCAATTATTATGCAGTATGAGATCAGGCTTCCCTGGAGATTTATATAGTGATATGTGCTTCCACTGTCCCTGAAAAATCAAGCATTTATGGATGACCTAATTTAGTTATAAAAATAATTGCTATAAAGGGCAATATTCACCTTACAGTAGGCTAAAGCATATGTCTTTTAAAATCCATTAGTGCATTTGATTCACTTAGAAAGCATGTTACTTATCATTTATTGGGCCTAGATTCCTCTTTCTCATTTTCTCCACCCACTCTGGTTCAAACCCTGCTGACCTGAGCTTGCAGAATCTTTCCTAATGCAAGGTGCTCATTTTCATAAGGGAAACTTAATGAGATTTAATCCCTTTTCTGTGCCATTTAGGTTTTGTTTTAAATTGATCATGAATTATGCTTCTTTCCTTTATCCCCCATTACTTTGTAACCAACTTTATGCAAGAAACTAGGTTTATTCTCTGCCTAGAAGCCAACATTAGACCTGGAGTATAGTAGGAGTTCAACAAATGACTGAATCCGACTGAACAAAGCCAATGTGTTTTGTTTTACTCACTGTGCCACCCAGAGAAATGCTTAGAAATGTATGGGTTAATGATAATTACAAAAATAAATGTTTTCTTAAAATCTGTGCCAAGAGATTCACAATTGTTCTATTTGTCGTCAGAAGAATAGAAGTTATCAGTTTCAAGTTGGAGGCTAAGAGATTCAGCTGATTTTATATGTGAGGAAAATAAAATTCATAAAGCACTTAAATCACTCAACCGAAACACAAACAGGAGTGGGCTGTTAGGTATTTACACTAGAATTAACTTTCATCTTTTTCTTAAATGAGGAACTACTGTTAGCTCAGTTTCCAAAAAGTGATAATTTACTAACAAATGATCTTGCTTGTCTGCATGGCAACTGACTTGGCAGTGCTTAGAAGAGGGGCCAAACAAAGGGAAATGAACAAATTACCCTAAGTGTCAACCCCAACCTATTTATTTGATTTAATCAATCTCATGGCACTTTTGACTTCCTCAACAAATAAAAGCACAAAAGCTGAGGTAGGTCCGTCATCTTTCTTGGTTTTAGTGTTGGGGGATTTATTCAATTCACAAGCCAAAGAATGTAAAGTTGATTTTTTCCAAATTGTATTAAATTATTTAACAATGTGAATCAAATCCAAAACATCAGCTGAAACCATTAGCTTTAAAATGAACCCTAAATAAATTTAAATAAAGTTACATCCTCAAAGGATATCCTCACTACAGGTGCAAATTTTATATATGCCAACAAAATGCCTAATGAACTAAGAGCTGCAGCAATGCTGTCAGGGAATGCAGAACCATAGAATCTGGAAGAAAAAAACGTATGAACAATCTTCTTTCATTTATTAAAAACCCTAGAATATGCAAATTGATAGCAACAGAAAGCAAATCAGTGGTTGTCTGGGGATGGTGGAGAGGGTATGGGGGGAGTGATTTTATATAGATATATAAAATCTACTATATGTTTTTTATTAATAAAATAAGATAATAAATTTTGTGTGTGGGATTAGAAGAGCATCAAAGTGAAGAATAAATGAACTACACCATATGTTCCACAATATCAATGACTTACAATTGGAACAAGTTCAAAATATCAATAACATCTTACCTGTTTCACAAATACCCTTCTGAATGATTTCAACCTCTTTTTTCAAAACCAGAAGATCAGGGACTAAATACCTTTTAGGGCGGTCTATTGCTATCTTTAACTTAAATTATAAGAATACTTTTCAACATCTGTTACCTTGATATTTTTGTCCACGGTACAATTGTATTTCTCATGACCACAAATACATCTATTTTATCCAAAATTCTAAGTTCTCATCTATCCAGGCTAAATATTGTTACTTTTCAATTGTTTCTGTATGTGATATCCAGGACCCTCACTGTTATTTTTTTCTTTCCTTTTGCACCCACTGAATTACAATTGCGATTATAAAGCTCAGATTCACATATGAAGTTCAATACACTTATTCCAGGATTTATTTCCTGGTGTGCCGTATTTATTGACATTTCTTAATAAAATATATTAATTAATGTAGATTGTATTCACAAAGGAAATAATACAAAATGTTTAGTGATTAACTCAATGAAAATATGCGTAATTTATATAAAATAGTAACGATTTATGGAATATGTAAAATAAATGCAGAAACTTTTATTATAGTCCATTATTAAGATTTTAATTTTCCCAAATTAATTTGTAGAATTGATGTAATTTCACTACTAAATATATCATGATTTTACTTGAAACTCTATAATGAAATAATACACATCATCTGGAAATGGGAACAGATAGGAATATCAATGGATATTAAAAAAATGAATATAAATGTAAA
Source organism: Lyroderma lyra (assembly GCA_004026885.1). Taxonomy (NCBI): domain Eukaryota; kingdom Metazoa; phylum Chordata; class Mammalia; order Chiroptera; family Megadermatidae; genus Lyroderma; species Lyroderma lyra. The sequence continues at coordinate 157,972 of PVJL010000780.1, forward strand.
TGTTTTTATAAAACACAGTACTAAATAAAATAGATACGCAAAATAAAAAATAGGTACGAGAATAGACTGACATGAACTTAAGATATTTGAGAAGGTATTTGTGAATCAACAGAGAACTTGTTTGTTTAATGATTTATCTGGAATTAATGTTTAGAAATTTAGAAAAAATGTTAACTTTTAAAGATATACCAAAATTACATAAGGTTGGATTAAAGAGTTAGATACATAAAAATAAATGCAATTAGTTTTCTAAAATCATAATAGTTTGTAATTTTTGAAGTCATAGAAAAATTACAGGACTGAAAATTTTTCTTACCAAGTTCAATTAACATAATGAATCAATATAGTAGACTAGTATAATAAGTGAAATTTTAAGAGAATCAGGGTCGCTGGCCAACTATTATGATGGAGATTAGAAACATTAACATAGCTCAGAGTCAAAACAATAAATATGTACTTCTATCTTATGTAAAACGAACTTTATTTTTAATTGACGAGAATTGAGAAAATACATTCTCCAGATCAATAGCTGCAAACCAAGTGTCAGAGGCTGTCACTATCTTGACTGTTCCAATAAGGATCCACAGCTTCTATAACAAATGAATCCTGCCATTTGTTGTAGGTAAACCTATTTCTCTGTTATCTGCTAAGATCCATCTGCGTTTACAGGCATTGTACAAGCTAAATTTAATGGGAGATCACCATCCCAGCATGCTTTATGTATTTGATGATGACACTAATGTCTGCATTTCTTCCTGGGAAGTGTTATTACAGCTGACTTACTGTCTTGGTGGTGTGAGAGGACAGTTTCAGGAGCATTCACTTGGCCCTTCTCAACATTTTATCACTTATTCTATAGTCAAGATAATCAATATGAGAGTCCTGCCAGCTTTTAAATATATTCTTCTCAATTGTGCACTGAGGATCAGGGAAACTAAGCGTACATGTCCAAAGATCTGTTGCATACATAATGAGATGTATTTGGACCATAATTCCATTTATCACCTAGCTTCTCTAAGTCCTCACCCTGGTGAAGAAGGCATACAGCATTTCAGAATCTCTGTTTTAGATCCAATGTCAGTTCAGATTCTATAACTACTGTAGAAAGAGCTGGATATTTCCTTTTCTTGGGAAGTATTTATTGTATATACATGGGGTAGTTTTGCAGGGTCTTTTCTCCAAAAGATACAACATTCTTTTTAATTGATAGTCTCTGAGTCTAAGAATTGTCTCATATAAAGAAACCAAATAAGGAATTACTATTACTTTTTGCGGTTGCTGACATTAACTTTCTGCTCATCACCATCTAACTTTATCTGATTATACAGTTACAGCCCTGTAGCTCTCACCCTTGGGACTACTATGGTCAGTAAGTCATTGTTTCAGATTCCTAACATTCTAGACACCCTGGTTGTCATACCAACTTTGTAGGAGGTCTCAGTTCCTAGTATCATTTGCTATAATCAACTGTGGCTGAGAGAGGAAAGTTAGCACTAATATGTTTAATAAAATCAGAGCTTTCATCATATGCATTTCTTTCTATCTTAGTAAAGTGTGTCTTCTGGGTCTTCTCAAGCAACACAAGGCAAGTGACTGGTTCTCCAGTCTCACAGATGGTTGACAAAATCAATGTTTCTGTGTCAAGGGGTAAGTACTGAAAACTCTTTCTGTCACCTTGCTCTACATGCATTCACTGATGCCATTTTCTATGCTGAGTTCAACCCAAATCAGGGATCTATACATATAAGAGCATTCAACTTCTGGCTACTGAGCAAGATTGAAAATAGTAATAAATATAAAAGTGGTTGATTTCATTCTTGAATTACCAAAAACATTATTTTTAAGAGCAAAAATAATACACATTAAAGATTTGAGCTAAATTTGAGTGTCAATCAACAGAAAGTTGCAACTAATTTGAACTCTGAAGAGCTAGTTAGACTTTATTTGGGAATAATAGTGTTTCACATGAAAACTAATACATAGGCAATAATCCAAGTACTATCATTGCCTGAGGTGTCAGAGCTTTTTGCATTCAGGCTAAAGTCATCAGGAGGGTAAATCCAAAGTAAACAAAAACAGTTTCCTAGGTGTGATGCATATCATGTTAGACTGAAATAGGATGCCTGGATGCTAATTCCAAGACTGCTTTGGACAAGTTTCCTCATCTGTCTTGCCACAATTTATTTCTATGTAAAGTTAGTGGGTTAAAATAAAGTTGGAGCATTGAAGAGATGACCTGAAGGACAAACGTAGTTTGCCTATCCCAGGGTAGGGAACCATCTGATATTATTAGCACAACTTGGATTTCTTAAATTGCTGGTATGGCTTACCTTACACGGGGGCCTGAATTTATTAAGCATTTAAGTCCTAAAGTGTTGCTTCTGGAAGGTGAGAGAAAGAAAAAAGTGCTCTTAAGGCTTTTCCTAGAAATTGACATGTTTGCAATGGGAGATATGCTTTCATCTCTGCATGTCAAGCTAGATGGGATGTGGTCTCACAAAAAAGTGCCTCTTGTTTCACTATAGAAGTTGAATGCTGATACTGCAGTGACAATGCAGACAAGCAGATGTCAGATTAGGGAAATAAAGAGCTGTACATCCTAAGTGGTTCCAACAGGATGGCATTCAATTAGTTGAAGTATTTTACCATTTGCAATTTGGACATTAAATTATACAAGTGAGTGAAAATACTTCATTAGTTAGAACAACAGAACAATCTCAGACAGATTTTCAAAATTATATTCCCTGTCATATATCATAAACGAAGAAAAAAAAAGACACTTTAAAAAATAATTTCTAGCTAAAGTTAGGAGGGTGACTCACTTCAGACATTTAAAAAGCATCTTACATTTTAAGGGTTTAGAAAATTCAATTTCATGGGCACTATTTTGTCACTTAAAATTCAGCTATTTCTAGGGGTCAAAGAAGTCAAAGACTTAAAGAACAACTTGCTCCTTGGGCTTTCTTTTTGATGTCGCTTGTTTGGAATGCAGGCAAGGACTGGGATTACCTCTGAACCAGCTCGTACCAATTTCACAAGCTCCTGCTCTGGCATGTCTGACAAAATGGTTTTATTAGATACAAAAGCTACTCATCCAACTAATCACCTAAAACTTATTCCTGAAACGTGTTTGGGGATGTTGAATGCAAACTTAAAAAAGATTTTAAACCCAATGAAAATTCGAAAATCAGAGTATTTTTGGAACTCTTGCTCTCCTTAGAGATGCAGAATTTGAGTCTCTTGAGGAAACACCTTATTTTTCCTCATTTTTTTAAAGGTGCATTTTGGAAAATATGCATCTTTAAAATTATTATTTGAAAGTAATTTTAAACTTACCACTTGCAAAACTAAAAATAGCAAAAAACATTCATGTAAATTTAACCTATATTCACCTATTGTTAGCACTTTTATCCCATTTACTTGATGATTCTCTCTTGCTCTCTTGACTACCTCTTCTTAAATAAGAGCTTTCCTGCTCAGGCTGACTATAGTTACTTTTGAGGAGGTAATAAAGGAGGCAGGGTCATTTTTATTGAACACAAACATTATCTTGCAAGATAACTGTCTCTTTGTCTTTGCAGGAACTCTAGCAAATGAGAGGCTTTTTTTTTTTTTTTTTCTGTTACAAAGGAAAAGAACCTGCCTCTCTCGGACCTGACCTCAAGTCTCACTGCTTTTCTGTGAGCATCTTGTCTTTGGCATAGGATACATATTCAAAGTTACAGAATTAGTTGCTTTTATAAGGAAATGTTGGGTCTCTGCCTTCTAGCTTCAGGAGACAAAGGTCTTAATGTTGCCATGGAGGTCTTCTTATTCTCAAAGTGTAACTACTCAAGTCTGTCACTTAATTTTTTAAAGCTTTTGAAGCTCTAAATAAAAGCCAGGCAAATCACCATCTTTAGAATTACTGTTGCCCCAGATGATTTTTTTTTTATTTTTTAATTACAGCTGATATTCAATATTATTTTATATTACTTTTAGGTGTACAGCATATTGGTTAGACAATTATATAATTTATGAAGTGATCTCTCTGGTTAGTCTAGTATCCACCGGCACTATGCATGGTTGTTACAACATTATTGACTATATTCTCTATGCTTTACTTTACATCCCTGTGATGATATTGTAACTACCAAATCTGTACTTTTCAAGCCCTCCACCTTTCACCCAGCTCCCCAACACCCCTCCCATCTGGTAACCATCAGTTTGTTTTCTGGATCTATAAATTTGTTTCTGTTTTATTTGTTCATTTATTTTGTTCTTTGGATTTCACATATAAGTGAGATCATAGTATTTGTCTTTCTCTGTCTTACTTATTTCACTTAGCATAATACCCCCTAGGTGCATCCATGTTTTTGCAAATGGTAAGATTTCATTTTCTTTTATGGCCAAGTAATATTGTGTATATGTACCACATCTTATTTATCTAATTGTTCATTGATGAACACTTAGGTTGCTTCCATATCTTGGCTATTGTAAATAATGTAACAATGAATGTAAGCGTACATATATCTTTTCAAGTTAGTGTTTTGGATTTCTTCAGTTGAATACCCAAAAGTGAAATTGCTGAGTCACCAGGTAGTTCTATTTTTAATTTTTTGAGAACCCTTCATATTGTTTTTCATAGTGGCTGCTCACACAATCCAACACCAAAAAACCCCCAAACAATCCAATTAAAAACTGGGCAGAGAACCCGAATAGACTTTTCTCCAAAAAGGCCATACAGGTAGATGGCCAATAAACATATGAAAAGATGCTCACATCACTAATTATCAAAAAAATGTGAATTAAAATCACCATAAGATATCTCCTCACACCTGTCAGAATATCATCAATAAATCAACAAACAAGTGTTGGTAAGGGTGTAAAGGAAAGGGAACTCTCATGCATGCACTGTTGGTGAAATTGCAAATTAGCACAGCCTCTGTATGATTTAAATGTTAACCATTAAAACCACTTCAGAAATGAAAGTTTTATCTTCTACCTGCACCTAATCCAAATCTATCATTAGTAAAATTCTTAGTGACGGTAATGCTATAGCATGCAATGGTTATCACCATCCCACTTAGCACCAGCAGCACTTCCATCTGACTGATGAATATTCTAGTTTTAGAATCTTATTCTCATGATGTGATTTCTAAGGTTATTTCTGTTACCAAAAAACCTAGGCTAGTTTCCTCATAAAGCTGACATGAAATATGGGCCTCCATATGGCTAGTTTATTTTTGAAAGTGATTCCAAGGGATAGAAGTGGGAATGGGAAAGGTTTAAAAGGGAAGAAAGAAAGCCAATCCAAAAATAAATTATAATGCTCTTAACCACAGTGGAAAACTAAGGATCCACCTTGCTAGATACCTTAAAGGAACCAGGGTAGAAAGTACTTATTTATTGTTCCTGAGTTTCAGAAGAAGGGAGTAATTTCCGATGCCTGCCATCCCTATTATTTAAAAGTAGCCACCTAGGGTTTAACACCCTCAAAATTTAAGATTGTTCTCCATGTCAGAATGGCTGACAATTTTCTGGCCATTTTCCCATGGGCAGTGGAAATGAAGTTCAGAAAGAGAAGTGAAGGTACTCCACACCGCTATGGTGAGGTGCCATGTACAGTAGATTGACACAGCAAAAATTGGAGTAAAAAGAGGGGCTGAGATAATGTAAAGTGAGACACAAGTTGAGTGTCTGTTACACTTGTCATTTAAACAAGAGGAATAGTATTATTATCTAAAATAACATATACTAGAATAGGCATATTTTACTAATTAAATGAAGATAAGGTGCTGTATTAGTTTCCTATGGCTACTATTACAAGTTACCATCAACTTGGGGGCTTAAAACAATGCAGATATATTCTTTTACAATTCTGGTGACTAGAAGTTTGAATTTAGATTCACTGGGCTATTTACTATGTCAACACAACTAACTCTATACATATCTATATATCTCTACCTATCTCCATATAGAAATATATAGATACAGATACAGCTATAGATATATTAATAGATATAGATAGATTTATATATAGAGAGAGAGATTTAAATTTTATCTAAGGAATGCCTTGATAGCAACAACCAGATTAATGTTTAACCAACTATCTGGCACCATAGCCTTGCTAAGCAGACATATAAAATAAACCATCACCACAGTCCCCTTCACCCCATCTTCATAGTGCATCGCTCCTATCTCTGCTTTCATCATATGACCTTCTCTGTAGTTCTAATTTCTCCTGCATCCCTCTCAAAAGGACCTTATTTATTATGTCACACACATACAGATAATCTAGGATATTCTTTTAATCTAAAGATCCTTAACTACATTACATGTGGAAATTGTCTTTTGCCATATGAAATAACATTTACAGGTCTGGGGATTAGAGTTTGGACATATTTTTGGAACATTATTCAGGATATCACATGTGCTGTGACCCCTAAGATTCACCTACATTCCTTCATGCAAAATACATTCATCTAAATCAGGTACATTTGATGTATTTTTTTTTTTTTTGAATAGTTCCCTGGCTGGGAATTGAACCCAAGCCACAGCGTTGAGAGCACCAAAACTTAGCCATTACACCACCAGGGAACTCCCTAAATCAGGTACCTTTGAGACTTTGGGTGTAATCTATCTATCCTGAGACAAAATTTCACTCTACATGTGGACATGTTAAGCTAGAAAATAAGCTATCTACTCCCAAAATACAATGGTGGGACAGGCATAGGACAAGTTATAGACTTTCCTATGCTATAACAAATGGGAGAAAATGAAAGAAAGGAAAAACTGATTCTAAGAAATTTTGAAAGCCAATCTGGTCAACACATTAGGTTTTGAGGCCTGGAAATAATCCTCTGTCGCTCTCGGCATCACCATCTGAGTCATTCATCTCTCTCTCTCTCTCTCTTTCTCTCCCTCTCTTTCTCTCTAATGAACTTTTTTTCATAAGAGTAGTCTTAGGTTCACAGCAAAATTAAGCAGAAAGTACAGTGAGTACTTACGTATTTCCTCCCCCCATCCATATGCACAGCCTTGACAAATCAAAAATCCTTACCGGAGTGATATATTAATTACACTCAATGAACCTACAATGACACATTATTATCACCTGAAGTCCATAGTTTACATTAGAGTTTTCTATTGGTGTTGTACATTCTATGTACATGTATTCACCATTATAGCATTATACAGAGCAATTTCCCAGCACTAAAAATCCTTTGTGCTCCACTTATTCATCTCTCTCTTTCTCCTAATCCTTGCCAACCACTAATCTTTTTATTCTCGTCCTAGTTCTGCCTACTCCAGAAAGTCATATAGTTGGAATCATAAAGTTTGTAGCCTTTTCAAATTGGTTAATTTGACTGAGTAATATGTATTTATGTTTCCTCCATGTCTTTTCATGGGTTTGATAGCTCTTTTTTTAATGCTGAACAACGTTCTATTGTCTGGATGTACCACAGTTTATTTTTTCATTTAGCTACTAAAGAACATCTTGGTTGCTTTCAAATTTTGGAAAGTATGAATGCATCTACTATAAACATCTATATGTAGGATTTTGTGTAAATATCAGTTTTGAACCTATGTGGATAAATACCAAGAAGCACAACTGCTGGATTACATGGTAAGAATATATTTTGTTTTATAAGAAACTGCAGAACTGGACTTCTGGTTTCTGGTTCCGCATGTAAGGACCTTGAAAGTCTTCACTCCACCCTAGCAAGTAAAAAACTGAACAAAATAAAAACCAACAATTCTTCTTGACTCCATAAGACAGGGGAGGACACAGAAAGATGAAAATTCTAAGAAAGCATCAAAAAGAAATACCAGGGTGGTGAACTTATTATACAAAAAGTTGATGCACTGTAGAATTGTACACCGGGAACCTATGTAATTTTTGCTAATCAATGCCACTCCAATAAGTCTAACAATAAAACAAATAAAAAACTACTTGAAAAGAATCATGATTAAAGACAATGCACTTACTTTGGAAAAAAAAATTCCAGAGGTCAAAAACATTCTTTATTTAGAAATAGAGAACATATTTAATTGGCACAGCCTTGTCAAAACTGTGCATGGCTGAAGAAAGAATCTTTAAATAGAGAATATATTAATAGAATCCTCAAAAACATAACATTATTTTATTATGTTTTTAATTTCCATAGCATCTATAGTGATGCCCCTCTTCTTTCTGATACTAACCATCTGTGTCCTATCCTTTATTTTTTCTTACTTAGCCTGACTAGAGGTTTATTGATTTTATTGATCTTCAAAGAACTAGCTTTTGATTTCATTGGTTTTCTCTATTGAGAGCATTATATGGGTTCTACTTTCTTTCCTTCCCTAAAATATCAAATATATATATATATATATATATATATATTTTTTTTTTTTTTTTTTTTTTTTTGGTTGAGGCAGTCCTTTGGCATGTCTCAAAATGCTTACTTTTTCCTGCCTCCTGCTAGAAGCGATAGGGGGTTTTTCTGTGATCTTCACTTGGCAGAACTCCTGGAGGTAAAACTTAAAAGTTGTAAGCTGCCCAATAACTGGGCTCTCCTGGGGTTTTTAACTTTCAGAATTGTTCACATTGTGCTTCCAGAAATTCAATTACAGTGTAGATTTTTCTAACCTGGTACTATTTCCTATAGAAGTATCTGTTCGTGAGTTTGTGTCCATTAGGTAAGATTCTCTGTGCCTGTCTGTCTTTCTAATTTTTGGCACAGAGGTTGGCCCTGTGACCTCACTTTTCTGGCAGAGCTAAGAAGAATTGTTGATTTTTCAGTTTGTTCAGGTTTTTGCTTGTTGCTGATATAAAATAACAACTTCCAAGCTCCTTATGTGCTGGACCGGAAACTGGGTGTTTATCCTTCCTTTTTTAAGAAGGGAAGCATATGGTTTAAAATAAGTGTTTTTGCTATCCTATTCATTGTCTGTAGAATTTTGGGAGTCTGACCATCTTTTTGGATACCCTGTCTGTCCCATTTATGCAAGCTTGCACTGTTTCTGTGGGCATCACCTTTCCAAAACTTTTGTGAATCCCCTGTGTATTCCATGGGCATTTACTCCATTAATGGGTCATCTACAGTCATTTCCCAGATAAACCCATCTGTATTTTTTACTTCTCCTGAGATGGTTGTGGGGACCCATGAATACATTTCTAATCTATTGAAATAGATCACTTGTGTGACTAATTACTTTGTGAATTTTTGTTCCTTTTCAGTCGTTAGCAAAAGTTCATCCAACCACATTTTGTTTTTTCTCTCCAGAGCATACTTTCCTAACAGTGAATCTCCTAAGAATACCCAAGTTTGTAACTTAGAAGTTCTGCTTTTCACACAATTGTTAAACATAATTCAGTAAAGTGTTGACCACTGAGATGATTTCCTTTCCTCCTATTTTTAGTAACATGTTCCTCATCTGCTTCTAAGTCCTTACCCTCAGCACCTTTAAAGTCTTTATTTTCATCAATAGTGTGCTTATGATAATTTAGATATTTTCTAAAATGGTATCTGCTTACTGTACTATGACATTCAAAATTCTTCAACCTTTTATTCATTACCCAAGTGGAAAGCCACTTCCATATATTTAGGAATTTGTTACAACAGCACCCCACTTCCAAGTACCAAAGTCCACATTAGTTTCCTATTGCTGCTGTGGCAAAGTGTCACAATCTTGGTGGCTTAAACCCACACAAATGCATTTTCTTAGAGTTCTGCAAGCCAAGTCCAAAAGTAGTTTGACTTGCTAACACCAAGACATTCAGAGTTGTTTCTCTCTGGAGTAATTGGGAGAGGGTTTATTTCCTTGGACTTTTCAGCTCTTAAATGCCATCTGGCTTCCTTGACGTATGGTTTCTTCCTCCATCATTAGAGACCATCACTCCAATCTCTGCTTTCATCATCAAATGGCCTTTTCTCCAGTTCTAACTCCTACACCCTCTTACAAGGCTGCTTGAGATGGCTTCAGGTCCTGTGAATCATCCAGAATCTCACAGCAGTCCCTATCTCAAAATCCTTACCTTCATCATACATGCAAAGTCCTTTTTGCCATATGAGGTAACATTCATGGATTCTGGGAATTAGGATACAAATATCTTGGGAAAGGGGCATTGTTCAGCTTACCACAAGTCCCAAATTCCAATAGGTTCTTTAGAGAGTAACAAAAGGCAGAAGAAGCCTTCAACAGAAAGAGAAAAATACTCATTCAAGTCTCTCCTTAAGTATCATAAACTTGGGAAAGGTATATAAGATAAGGCATGAGAAGTAATTTAAGAGCTAGTGGAGTTGAGAGGCTTTTGAATACTATTTAGCGTAAGATTTTGGTGTCTATATCTTTGAAAAACTATGTAGGGTAGAAATATATTTGAAATAGAAATGTTTTGTTTATTGGCAAATGACTATGCTAATTATAGACTCCAGCTTTTCCAATTTCTACAATAAAATTACTGTGGGAAATTGAAGTATAAATACAAGTATCATATCAACAGGTATATATGGAGAAGGAAGAATAGGCAGAGGGAAAAACATATGGAAAGACTATAGTATGTAGAGGAGGTGATTAGGAAATGAGTAATTTGGTGCTTCAGAAATATAAGCACAATGTACAAAATCTCCAATATTGCTTCCCCTATTCAATACAAAGGTGCCTTCCATGGGAAAACTGGTTTCCTGACCAGTTATCTTGGAGCACTCTCTAAAGCTATATTAATTATAAGGAAAGAAAAGGAAACAGAACGCCTTTCATTTATGCAAAGGCTATGCTCTCTCTCAGTCCTCAAAGTACAGTAGCCAAGTTTGATTTCTGAGAGAAATGGGGAAATGTGCTGTTTCACTTTTTGCTGGGCCTAAAAGCAGGATTGCCTGGGCTCCATTGTTTCACAGGGACTTCTTAGGAAAAGCTTTTTCAGTGCCTGCCCACACTACACCTCTTCATAAAGCTTGTAACTAGCCTCTAAGGCCAGTTCTATTTCCCCTTTATCTCTCCCAGCTGAACAAATCAATGTACCACTGAGGTTACAGATTAATAAGCAAATTATGGTCTCTCTTATCAGGAAGCTTATATTCCACATCCTGTATCCTTGAACAGAAACCTCCTAGAGAACTTTTGCAACCCAAAATTAACTCATGAAAATATATGCTTCTACAAGCTCATATAAAGGATCAGCCTTAACCAATCCTGAATCCCAGATAAGCTTATCAGAGATTCCTGCTAAACAGAATACATGTAGAATAGGGCAAGTAAGACTAGAGGTGCTTTGGGATAGAGTGTAGCAGACCATGAGTGTTAAGCTAATGAGCAGGAACCTTGTTCATAAGGTGCTGGGTAGTGCAGAGTTTTGCAGAAGGAAACCTAATATTTAGGGAGGTTACTTCTGTAGTTTTACGTGGGGGACATTAGAGGCTAAAACTAAATATGTCTTATGTTACCTTGTGAGTAAAAGCAGCATTTGAAGGACTTAAAAAAAAGCTGCTATTACCATCTTAACTTACTGAGAGCAAAGCAGTGTTTATTAGTGGGTGGTTATTTGTTTAGACGTTATATTTTCGACTGCAGTGGAAAGAATTTACTATCCTGCACAGCCCTGCCTTAGATAAAAAGACTTTCTTATATAGGTGTTTCTCATTCACATGTAAGAAAAACTTTCCACCAATATTTCAAATTATCAAAAAATTACATTGTTAATGACCAAATAAATAAAACTTTACTGAACTAATTATGGTTAGGCTAGGGATTTAGCACTATATTCTTGAATGAGCAAAATTATTTTTTCCATTCCATTCATTAACAGGGAATATCTGAAAATTTGTTGTAAGAGTTTTGAAAGGTTTCAATAGTTTTTTAATATATTCGTAATTAAATTTAATATGTTTTTACTGTATAGACTCAATAACGTTTTTCTAAAGTGCAGTTTTACTGAGGTATAATTGACAAATAAAATTAAGAGTGCACATCTTGGTGGTTTGATATATGTATACATAGTGAAATGATTCCCTGGACCTAATTAATTGATGCACACATAGCTGAAAATGTTTAAATTTAATTTTCTTGGTGAGAATATTAAAATTCTGCTCTCTGAGAAAATTTTATTTATACAATGTTATCAACTATTGTCACCACATTAGATCTTCAGACCTTATTTATCTTCTAGCTGAAAGATTGTAATGTTTTATCAACCTTTTTCTATTTTCCCTAGCCCCACCCCCAAACCTCTGATGACCACTTTTCTATTTTCTGTTTCTATGACTTCATTTATTTTAAGATTCTACATATTAGTGCTATCATGAAGTATTGTCCTTTTCTGTCTGGCTTATTTCATTTAACATAACGTCCTTGAGGGCTATCTATGTTGTCTCAAAAGACTGGATTTCCTGCTTTCTTATGGATGAATAGCAATCCATTGTATAGTATATACACATATAATATACACCTATATTTATATAATATAGCACTTCTTTTTATCTATCTGTTGATAGACAATTAGGTTCCATATCTTGGCTATTGTGATTAGTACCACAGTGAACATGAGAATAGAAATACCTCTTTATCTTACTTTTATTATTTATTAAGAAGTGGGATTACTGGATCATATAAAAGTGCTGTTTTTTTAATATTTCTCCATACTGTTTTTCACAGTAATTGTACAAATTTACATTTCCATTAATAGCAACAGTGCATAAGAGTTCCCTTTTATCTACACTCTCTCAACACTTATTTCCTGTCCTTTTGATAATAGTCATTCGTTCATTTGCACATAACATGTTTTTCTTTTACTGCTTTTAAGATTCTCTCATTGTCTTTAATTTTTGACAATTTAATTATAATATGTCTTTGTGTGGGTCTCATCTTATTGAAACTTATCTATTGAGACTTATTTTATTGAGACTTACCTTACTGAAACTTTCTGAACTTCCTGAATCTGAATCTTTGTCCCTTTCCTCCAAGTTAGGGAAGTTTCAACCATTATTTGTTTAAATAAACTTACTGCTTTTTTTCTCTCTCTCTCTTCTCCTTCTGTGACCCTTATAATGCAAATATTTGTCCACTTGATAGTGTCCTATAAGTTTCTTAGATATTTCTACTCTTTTTTATTGCTTTTTTTCTTTTTGTTCCTCTGAGTACATGAATTCCACTGCCCTGTTTCTTTGTTTTTCACAGTCCAGTGGGACCCATGAACTCAATCCCCAGTGGTCACCAGAGCCAGGCAATCAACAGGTGCATCCTTATGGTGGCAGCCATGTAAGCCAGGGTGTCACCTGTGTACACAAGTTTCTTTCTGGGAGACACTGGTGACTTGGGACAGACCAGAGGATAACATAAAGATCGTGCTTTTGGCCTCATTGGGTCAGGGAGAGTCACAGTCAGCCCCTAGCTGTATGCTAAATTAGAAGCAGGCCCCTCAGCGTGAACTTTTATAGGATGTAAATAGGTCTCTTTTAGGAAAAGACCTGGGAGTTGAACATTTCTGTCCATTGCCTCTGCACTGAGCCCTGGCTAGAAAGCCACAGTGAGCTAGTATTTTAGGGGTTCTTCTCTCAGGTGGAAGTCTTAAAATTTGGGGCACTCAATGTTGGATCCAAATCCTTCTCCCCTAAGGAAGAAGCTGGGATTGTAAGTTTCCTCCTGACTGTATGTTGCTGTGGTGGAGTTGGGGCTTGTGGCAGAAGTGTGTCTCAGCCTTCCCTGGCCATTTTATTTGAGTAGTTTCTTACCTTCCCAGTTTGTAAAAGTACTCACCTAGTTTCTGGATTTCCTTCAGAAGGAAATGCTCCATTTGCAGCTATAGATATGATGTGATGTGTTATCATTCTGGACTAGAACATCCAAAATATTAAATACAATTAATTAATTCTTTGCTCATATTTAATTTTATAATGTTTTATTTGATTTTTTGTAATACATGTTTTTTATAAAAAGTTATATACTTTTTAAAACAAAATCCTCATTTATAGAAGCACACATTATAAGTACATATTAACAATAAATATGCTTTTTTAAATTAAATAATTCATCTTTTATTTTACAAATTAATGTGAACATATAGCATTTAAGAAATAGGTAGATTGAAAATATATTTTATATTTTAGTAATGTACAATAATTGGATGAAAAATTGACAGACAGATATATAGACTGTTTTATTTTGACCTTGGTCCCACAGAAGGAACAGCCTGGGATAAATGGTTATCTGAGACCATGTTATTGGGAAGTGTGATACCAGGGAGCTGGGGTAAAGGAAAAGATGAGAGAGGTAGAGAAAAACAAAAAACCAATTACCAGGACATGCTATTGATTTGGCTGCTGCAAGATGCAAATGACTGCAGATATCACAGGCTCCAGTAAGCTGCATAAACAGTATTCTAGGACAATGTGTTTAGGGGATGGTGCAGGAAGAGAATTACTCAATAGTTCCTGTGTCCTATTTATCAGTGTTTCACCCAAGGATGTGTGGTTTTCAACTGTGCTTCATGGATGCTTAGCTGAGTTTCATTGCTTCCCAAGTCTGTAAATCAACAGAGGGTGTTTGTTGCAAGGAGAAACCAAGAAGGGCATTCCCTAGTGGTGTAGTGGCTAGGCTTCAGCGCTCTCAATGTTGCAGCCTGGGTTCGATTCTCGGCCAGGGAACTACCCACCCCCACCCCGCAAAAAAAGAAAAGGAGAAATCAAGATACGTGTGGCACAGGTGCTAAGGATAGTGCTACCATAATTCATGCAGAGCTGATAGCCATACACAAGGTACAAACAGGAGACAAATGAAGCCATGAAGCTTAGAAATAGCTCATAAGAGGTATCTTTCACAAGTCTTAAATGTACAAATATTGATTACAGTAATTGTATCTAATTATACAATAAAAATGTATAAATAATCTTTTGATGACTTTTCACATGTAGCACACTCAAAATATATTTACTTAAATATTGCATCTCTTTGCAACTGCAAAAAATCCAGGAGACATTTGGTTTGTCTAAAAATGTGTCATTAATCCTTTTGTTACTTTTGCTGCTAAATAGAGATAGTTAATATTTATGATGATTTATACAAAAGTGCTAGCTGAAAGATTTCTGGAATTCATTTCTCTTCTATTTAGATGTCTACCACCGAACTGCCTTGACCTCTGTGTAAAGATTTGAGAAAAAGTGGTCTGAGAATTTGTTAAAATAAAAGTATGATGGGATTTAATCTTAGTAGTTGGGTGGGTGGGTGGGTGGTTTTGCAAATACTTTGCCATGTAGCAAACATATCCATACACACACCTGAAAAAGCTGCTGATATTAAATTAATGTTTATATTCTCCTCAAACTTTCCCCTAAATGACATCACACACTTTTCTTCTAAATATTTAAAACTGAAAGTACTTTTTCTTGAGAAACAAAATTTCTACTTAAAAGTTTTGTTTAGAAATCTCTAAAAGAAACTTGTTTTCAAAAATACTTAAGCAGATATGCAGATGACAGAGATCTAACATTTTGGTAGATGACACGTGGCTTTTCAGTAGGAAAATCTTATGACAATGTAATTTATTTTACATGTAGCATGTGTGGATTTATTCTGTAAAATCTGTGTGTAAAAAACACCATGTTTACATTTTTCTATATTAATTTAAACCCGGTATGAAACGCTGTTACCTGACTGGAAGAATATGCAGTATTACTCATTACAGTGCTCCTCCAGCTGACTGGGTTTCAGTACAATGGGAAAATGCATGGTCCTTTTGCCTTGCGGCCACCAAGGTTAGCTTTCTTCCTTCTGCTGTAAGGTGCCACTGTTGAATGCTAATGCTTTGCCCTTTTTTGCTCATACTAAACCCAGAGGTACAATTACTGGTACTAGCAAGGACTGGCACTGAAAAGCCATCCTGCTGGTGCACTGGCCTGACCCTCTTCCAGTTATCCAGCCAGTTCTGTCTGTGGGAGTAGAGTGCAAGTTCCTGTCACCCATAAGTCCTCCATTAAGACCATAATGCTACCCCCAAAGCATCCAAGTCTCCCTCCAGGTCTGGCTGTATCTCTCTTACTAACCAAGTACTCTTTCCTCTCTTCCCTTTTGGTGAAACTTCAGCTAAATTTCTTCATCAGAGACACTAAGAGTTTTTCTTCAACCTTAAAATTCAGATAAGTAATTAATTTTTTCTAAGCAGTAGGAAAGAGACATTAGAATTTCAAAAAATGTATTTCTATGTTTTCCCCATAAAAATATTCATGAGTTAAATTTAATGCTCCATTACAGTAACTATTGTGAACTTGAATTTTTAGTAACTTTATTTTTTCTGCTAGCCTCAGATCATTTTTCCCAAATTATTGTAATATTTAACTTTAGTGTGTAATATGTCCTTTATTATAAGATTCTTCTACTCTCTTTTGTCATGGCATGGGGTGCAACAGAAAAAGGATCACTCAAAAATATTTTTATAACAATAGTACACCTTTTACATGTATCAAGAAATTTCTCTTAAAGTTTATCTTCAGTGAATTCTCTTAACATGTGAATGATCACTTCTTCCTTTGTATTTCATAACATTTGGTTTCCATACTCAGTATACATTCACACACAATCTCTAACGTGTACATGAAATGATTGCATGGAACTATGCTAAGACTTGTGGGACAGCCTGTACTTTGAGTCGGAGGCGAATGAGGCAGAAAGAGAATTTTTTATTTTATTTCATATTATATATTAAAGTTTCTATTCAACAGAGGTACTCTTTTTTAATATAAAATTTAAACTCCAAAGTGATACTTTTTTGAACCAAAGGAGGACCACTCAGTATCAAGTGGGCAGTCAACAAAGAGATGATAGACCACAGTCACAGACATAGAAAGTCCATGGAAGAAAAACAAAAAACTTTCACATAGTTATCACAAACACAGCACATCACATAAAGACTGCCATTAGTGTCAGGACTTACTAAAAAAAAAAAAGCCTCCCATAGAAGTTATATTTCTTCTGCAGAATAAAATCTGAGATAGTGGCTCAGTAGATAAATTCATTTATAAACTGACCTTTATCCACTAAATTATCTTTACCTTTAGTCTCCTTATCCTGATATTGAAAATCAGAGAGATGATGTAAATTGTCCAAGATTACACAGCTAGATGACTAATGGGATAACAATTTAGCCTAAAATATTTTTACTGTAAAAAGTGTATTCTTTCCATTTGTAAAAGAGGGGGCATATTCTTAGTGCCACTATTAGAAAAAAGTTTGAAAATCAGGGCCAGGTGAGGGCAAACCCAGCCTCTATAGCTAAGGTTAAATTATAAATAGATGATCTTATTTCCATTGACATCTGGGTTTACCCCATTATTGAGAGGGAAGGAATCTTTTGCCTTCATATCAAATGAGAAATACCTGGTATATTAAATATGGTCAAATAAAATAAGGATTTTAAAAAATGAGGAAAAATTAAGGCCTAAAGGAAGACCCATGAAAGTGGCTTATTAAAGGGTTCAATGTATGCCAAAAAAGTATTATTTTTCCAATCAATCACTATGATTTAAATTGCTACATTTTATAGTCAAAAGACAACATGAAAACCAATTCTAATCCAACAATTATCCATCCCTTGATTTTAACTTTTTAAAAATTTAACTTAAAGTAACAATTTGAATAGATTCAATCCTGCATATTTGAGCTATTCAGTTTGGTTTTGTTCACTTGCAGTTTCCATCTGTGATTGAAATATATGCTGCCCACGCAGGCCTAGGACGGCAGCTTGAATGGAGTTCCCATCTGGGATCTCTGCTCCCAGGCCAGCAATCTCCTGGGAGACCTTACACTGATCACAGACCAATTTAGGGTTGTTATTTTGAGTATTTGTTGTTTGCAAAAATCAACAGGAAATTAAGTGAAGTTTAGAACATCCACAGAGAAGACAGGGCCTTCTCCAGTGAGTGAACAATAGGGATTAAGAGCTTTTGGAATCCGGCATTTGATGTTGAATTTAGTCATTTGTCATGTGTTTGACCTTAGACAGATTTCCTTAATTCTTATAAACCTTAATTAAGTTCAACATATGCAGTGTTAGAAGGGTTACAGGAAAAAAATACAAGTAAAGCATTTACCACAATACCTGTTAACCTTATAGAGCTCAAAAACCTTTTAATGATAATTAATTGAATAGTTGTTAGTCATTATTTATTATGTCTAAATGTTTTACCTAAACAATGTTGTAGAAATAACACAACTAAAAAATGAAAAAAAAATCACCCCAAATTTTACTCACTGCCTTAAAAGTCAGGCACAGATTCTTCTTTTCCTTTTTTCTTTTTAATTCTTAGTACTATGCTAATGATGTTTGCATGGTGAAGTCACATTATAGATACAATTTCATGAGGCAATAAAATTTCAGCTCCCTAAGGAGAGGGGTAGTATCTGCCTTGTTCATTGCTATGTACCTATGTGTAATACATACATATCAAGTTGACTTGAGTATAGTTTTAAATACTCTTTATAACTACTATTTCTTAATAAATAGGCTGTAATTTACCTAACTAAATTTATTGTTGTTCTAACCACAGTTTCTAGTTTTCAAGAGACCTTCCTAATACATGACTATTAGAGATCAATAAATGACTGTTATTTATTTTTAGTGCTACCTTTTTCTCTAAATAGTGTTCCAGTTTAAATGAAGTATATAATTTTGGTTACTTACTTTTTAATTTTATAAATAATATTGTGAGAGGTATCTTTTTGTATGTAGCTTTTTACTCCTTTTGTATTATTTTTGTAAGAGGAATTTACGAGGTTAGAATTTAGTCAAGTAGAGATATTTTTTAAAAATTGTAAATGCTTCCATTTTTGTGTGTTGATTCTATAAGAAAGGAAATAATACTCTATTTGTTTTCTTATAATTTCTTATTTTATAGAATTACATAATTTTATCGAAGTTCTGATGGATTTAACCATATTGTCACTGTTACTACAATGGATTTCAGAATCTACCAAAAAATAAACAACACAAAAATGTTGTCAGTCTTCTATAAACCTTTAAGTATCAGGTATGATTAAAAAGATATGAGGAGTATGTAAATAAACTAAATTTATTACAGTAAAAGACACATTGCTGTTAATCGCCCTCAAAATACTCCCCCACCCCATTCTTTGAACACACTTATCCCATCATTCTTGCCACTTTCTGAGGCAGTTCTGGAGTCCTCTTTTGTGAGTGTCTTCAGCTGTGCTGTAATGGTTGCCTTGATGTCCTGAATCAATTCAAAACATTTACCTTTCATAGTCATTTTGACTTTGGGAAAGAGCCAGAAGTCACACAGTGCCAGATCTGTTGAATAAGGTGGATGATGATACAACCATAATGTTTTTATTTGACAGAAATTTATGTTAATGCATTGTTCATGATCCATGATTTATAGCACACTTTAAAACACACCTTCTCTCAACTGTAGCTCACAACTGACTGATTGCACTGAACAAACTTGTCACTTAAGGTTCAACACGCCACTTCCTATATCAAAGATCCCTACCTTTCCACTGGATGGTACTCTGCAGTAGAATTTACTGTTATCCTATTTTTTAAAATTACATTTTATGTTTTACAAATTGCTTCCAAAGTGTGGTTTGATTGAACAACCACTTGATAACTCTAATAGATATTTAGAATTCCAAAGCATTTTTTTATTTATCTAAATCAAATAATTTCTCATATACTCCCAACTCATTAAAATTGGCAGTAAATTGACTATCAGTTTGTAATGGACTCCTTTCTTTCTCTGGCATATACATGACAAATGGGTATATGTGGAGATGCCTTAAGAGTCTAGTGGTTTTCCTCAGTGTAATTTTCTTTGATTTCTCAGGCATTGTGTTATGAATAATAACCTCATGAAAGAGTCGAGCTGGATTACAAGCGATCTTCAACTTTCCACTGGTCCTTTCAGCATGACTTCTTAAGGAACCCACATGGCTATTTTCTACCCAGTTTTCAAGGAGAGCACAACTAGTCAGTTTTCAGAATTGCTCTTTTTCTTAGCTCAGGCTTCTATAACAAATTACCATAGTCTAGGTAGTTTAAACAATAAACATTTATTTCTCACAGTTCTTAAGGCTGCGAATTCCAAGATCAAGGTGCTGGCAGATGCAGTTTTTGGTGAGTGGCCTCTTTCTGGTTTTCAGGTGGCCAAGTCGTCATATGATGAAAAGCAGAGAGAGAGAAAGCAAACTCTTCTGTCTCTTCTTAAAAGAGCAGTAATCCCATTCATGATGAGTTTCCCACCTGCATAACCTCATTGCCTCCCAAATGCCCCACCTTCTAATAGGTTCTTTAGAGAATAACAAAAAGTAGAAGCCTCTACTCTTCTACAGAAAGAGAAAATTATTCATTCGAGTCTCTTTACTTAGGTATCATAAATTTGGGAAAGGTACATAAGATAAGAGGGGAGATGCAATTGTAAAAGCTAGAGGAGCTTAGAGGCTTTTGAATGCTATTAATATTTAGCATAAGATTTTGGTGTCTATGTTTTTGAAGAACTGTGGTGAAGATAGTACATGTTAATATATATATTATATTAATATATAAATATAATAATAAAAAACTTAAAATACCTGACGTAATGTGTTTAATAAGTTTAAGCTGTAATCATTAAGATAAAGCAGAGCATACTACAGTGTGAAAGACACAAATGATGTGTTGGAAAGGACATGAAAGAGAAAAATTAGATGATCCTGAAAGGATCAGTCATGTTTTCCAAGAGGAGATGACTCTATGTTGAGATGTGAAGAATGGGTAGAAATCTAACAGGTAGAGAGATAAGGAGATCATTCCACAATGAGGAAAGAGTGTGAGTATTTAAAAGCACATGGGATGTTTTGTTTGACAAATGTCAATTAGCCTCATATGTGGGGGTACACAGGATGTATGAGAAGGTTTTCAAGAGCTGTAGTATAATATTATATTGGAAATG
This sequence comes from Lyroderma lyra, assembly GCA_004026885.1. NCBI lineage: Eukaryota > Metazoa > Chordata > Mammalia > Chiroptera > Megadermatidae > Lyroderma > Lyroderma lyra. The sequence goes on from PVJL010000780.1 coordinate 178,872, forward strand.
AGTTGAGACAATGCATTTAAAAGTCCTATATACCAAGCTAAAATATTAAAATTTTATTCCCTTGGCAATGAAGCATGATCAGAGGTTTTCTAAACAAGTAACCAATATAACTAGATGTGCATTTTTTTAAAATGAAAACTAATGACAGCAAGGTTAAACATGGTTTAGAAGAGGAAGAAACTGGAGCCACATAGGTTTCTGAAAAGGATTTGTGAATGATGATGAAGAGGGTAGAGTTGATGATAGGGTGGCTTTTTGCCTTAGTGACTGAGAGAGTATTGATGCTATTAACTGAGCTATGAAAATATACATGTTGGGAATAATCAGTAAGGGAAGTCTGGCCTTTAGAGCTGTCAATCCTGTATGTTTCTACCAGTCTAAATTTGACATGCAGATGGTACTCGTTATTGCTATTGTTTAACATTTACAGAATGTCAATAGTGAGCTAAGCCTGGTGTGGAACATTGGAAAGGCATGCACATCGCCACATTGCCACTCCCACCTCCGTCTGGTCCCTTCACTTTGTTATTGTCATTTTTTCTGGGCACTTGTAATTTGGTCACTTGTGTGGGGTTTTTTTTTCCACTTAATTATCAATTACATGATACACAATGAAAAGATTGAAAGGCTTTGACAGTGCATTCATTTATCTGTAGTTCATGGGTACGTGGTTTTGCCTAAAACTTCCTTTATGGGTTGTATGACTTACCAGGATTTAGTGTTTTGCAATTATATGACAAGCTCTGAAATATTACAAATACCAGTGCTTCATGCACATACAGACACACACTCATATTTTTAATTAAAGAAAAAGATCATTATGGATAAACTTAAAATCTCTTATCTTCTTCACCCTAGTACTGCTTACCTCTTTCCTTGTCTCTCCCAGAAGTAACCACTATAATACATTTGATAGATTTGAAATCCTTCTAGCCAATGTTGTTTTACTTTTACTACCTAAATGTGCATCGTCACAGAATATATAGTATAGTTTTTGTATTTTTAACTTTTAATTATTTTACTTTATGTATTTTATTCTAAAAGCTGTTTACTTAATATTTTATTCATGATTCCTATAAAGCTGAACTATTGCATTGTGTTAAATCTCTAAATTTAGAAATAAATTATAACTTATTCATCTATTTTCCTAATGGTGTACATTTTGATTTGTTCTGGGTTTTGCTACTGCAAATATTATTTCAATAAAAATCTTTGTATGTGTACCTTGTAGCACACATATGAGGAATTTTTTTCTACCATTTGAAATGCATATTTATGGCTATTGCATATTCATGCATATTTGCATTTTCAACTTTAATCAATATTGCACAAATTACTCTAATATGATTATCCTATTTCACACTTCTAGTAGCAGTGTATGAGATTTTTGATTTTCCATAGCATGCACCAAGATTTGCTAATGCCGCATTTAAAAAATTTTGCTAATCTTGTTGTGACACGAAACAGCCATTACTCTGATATATACAGAGGGTGCCAAAAATACATATATACATTTTAAGAAAAGAAAAAAGTATTAACATTGTAATACTCAATATATACCAATAACAAAAGATGAATATAAGTCAGATTTGACTTCTGCAATTACAGAAGGAGCTCAAAGTGGTTACCATCAGTATTTATGTAATACATAGATAACATCTCTTAAAGTGTGTGTATACTTTTTTGGCACTCCTGGTATTTCCTTGATTACTTAGTGAGAGTGAACATCTTTTCATATACTTATGGGCCATTCAGTTTGCCTTGTTAGTTAATTGCCTTTTCATATATTTTGCCTAGCTTTTTAAATGAGTTTTTCTATTAATTTTGAACTCCTTAAATAAGTTTTAACTGACATATAATAAAATGCATATATTTAATGTAAAATTTGATCACTTTTAATGTCAGTATATATCCATGGGACCGTCAATCCGCACAGACAAGATAAACAGTGGCAGAAGCTTTCAATATATTTTCAACAATAACATTATTGGTTGCATATTTTATAAAATATACTTCTATGCTCTAGTTTACTATTCACTTATCTCATTGTCATTTGGTCCTGATAATTTTATAAGTCAATGTAGTCATTGTTTACTAATCAACATTTTATGAATTTTGCTAATTGTGTTTAATCAAAGTAACACTTTTTAAATCTGAGGATTCACAATTTTCCTCCTATGTTTTTCTCTAATAGTTTTAAAGTACTTTTCTCACATTGAAGTAATAATTAATTCATGTGGAATTTACTTTTTTATGGTTTGAAAAGGAAATTATTTTAATCTTTTACATAGGTACATAGTCATCCTAGCACTGTTTACTTACTTTTCTTTTTATTCCTCATAGTTTTGTAAGGTCATTTCTATCATATATTAAGGTTTGGTTTGGTTTGGTTTTTTACATAATTAGTTCTGTTTTGGAGAACTCAAATCTGTTATATTGCATTGTTTCTTTATTCCTGTAGACTACCACCAAGTTATGACAATAAGAGGCAATAAAGCAATGTATAAAGAGGGTTGTCTCCTTTTGCATATTTTCCATATTATACTGCATATTTTTATTCCTTGCTCTTTCAGTTTTATTCTCTTTCTTTCCTCTGTCTATCTCTATCTCCACATCTCTCCTTCCATGATTTCAATCAGACTGGCATTAGATCAATAAATCAATTTGGGTGAAATGACATTTTAATATTAGTACTTTTCATCTGAGAATATTATGTTTCTCCCCATGCTTTAGGTAAGTTTTTACATTCATCAACTTTGTTTTCTTATATAATTTATAATTTTTGTGTTAAAAAGGTTTTATATTATTCTTTTACACTTTTTATTTAGATGTTACTGACAAATTTAAATTCTACTTATTTCTTGTGAATTAACTAGTTATCATGAAAATTCTTTTATACTTTTGAACCGTCTTTACATCTTATCTGTATCTTTTCTTTAGTATTCTATGTAGATAACATTAACTTTTTGTCTTCTAATTTTATTTCTCTTTTTGTTTTATTTTATGGGTTTGAAATGTCAGTAAAATATTGGCTAGTGGTGACAATAGTGAGCACTTAATCTTAATTTTTACATTAATTAAAATGCACCTAAAATTTCACCATAAAACATGATGTTTATGTTTGAATTTTAGTAGCTATCCCATAATCAAGGTAAAAGAATTTCCTCTATTCCTGCTTTGCCAAAACATCATTGTTATTATTTTAAATCATCGATGAATTTTGAATTTTATTGAGTAACTTTTCTGTATTTATTAATCTAATTCTATTCTTAATTTTTTGAGGAACCTCCATACTCTTTTCCATAGTGACTGTACCAATTTATATGCCGACCAGCAGTGTATGAGGGTTCCTTTTTCTCCACAGCCTGTCCAAAATTTGTGATTACTTGTCTTGTAGATGATAGCCATTCTCAAAGGTGTGAAGTGGTATCTCATTGTGGTTTTGATTTGCCTTTTCCTAATAGCTAGTGAAGTTGAGCATTTTTTCATATAACTGTTAGTGTTTGTACGTCTTCTTAGGAGATTATCTGTTCAAGTCCTTTGTCTATTTTTTAATTGGATTGTTTGTTTTTGTTCTTGAGTTGTATAAGTTCTTTATATATTTTGTATATTAGCCCCTTATCTGAGGTGTTGTTTGCAAACATTTTTTTCCCATTCAGTTGGTTATTTCTTTGTTTTGTTGATGGTTTCCTTTGCTGTGCAGAGGTTTTTAGTTAGATATAGTCCTATTTATTTATTTTTGCTTCTACTTCCCTTACCTTTGAGGTCAAATTCATAAAATCCTCTCTGAACCTCAGGTCCCTAATTATGCTTTCTTCTATACAATTTATTTTTTTCAGATCTTATATTTAGGTCTTTGATCCATTTTGTATTAATTTTGGTATATGGTGACATATTCTCTTGTATGTGGCTTTCCAATTTTCCCAGCACCATTTGTTGAACAAGCTTCTTTTTTCCATTGTATGTTTTTGTTTCCTTTGTCAAAAATTATCTGCCCATATGTATGTGGATTTATATCTGGGTTCTGTAATCTGTTCTATTGGTCTGTGTGTCTTTTTTTTCTGCCACTACCATGCTGTTTTGATTATTATTGCTCTGTAATATAAATTAAAGTTAGGGAGCATGGTACCTCCAGTCTTGGTTTTTTATTTATTTTTTTTCCTTAGGATTGTTTTAGGTATTTGGGGTTTTTGAAATTCCATACAAATCTGATGATTTTTTTTGTTCTATTTCTGGAAAAAATTGCATTGGGATTTTGATGGGGATTGCATTAAATCACTGTATTGCCTTGGATAATATGGCCATTTTAACTATGTTGATTACTCCAATCCGTGAACACAAAATATATTTTCATTTCTGTGTGTCTCTTTCAATTTATTTTAATGGTGTCTTATAGTTTTCAGTGTATGGGTCCTTCACTTCCTTTGTTAAGTTTATTCCTAGATATTTTCTTCTTTTTGTTGAAATTGAAAAAGAAATATGTTTTTCATTTCTTTTTCTGAAATTTTGTTAGTGTATAAGAATGCAATCGATTTTTGTACATTGATTTTGTATCCTGCAACTTTACTATGTTTGTTTATTGTTTCCAATAGTCTTTTGGTGGAGTCTCTAGAATTTGCTATATAAAGAATCATGTCACTGCAAAAAAGTGGCAATTTAACTTTTTAATTTCCAATTTGGATGACTTTTATTTCTTTCTCTTGTCTGTTTGCTCTGGCTAGGACTTCCAATACTATATTGAATAACAGTGGTGACAGGGAGCATCCCTGTCTTGTTCCTTATTTTGGAGAAAATGCTTTAAGTTTTTCACCATTAAGATATTAGCTAAGGATGTGTTATATATGGCTTGATATGTTGAGGTATTTTCCTTCTATACCCATTTTATTAAGTGTTTTTATCACAAATTAATGTTGTATCTTGTCAAATGCTTTTCTCTGCATCAATTGATATAATTATATAATTTTTATCCTTTATATTGTTTATGTGGTGTATCACATTGATCTATTTATGTATGTTGAATCTCCTTATACCCTGGAATGAAACCCATTTGATCATGATGTACAATATTTTTAATGTATTGTTTTATTTGATTTGCTAGTATTTTGTTTGAGATTTTTGCATTTGTATAAATCAAAGATATTGATCTGTAGCTGACTCAACATTTTTATATTTCTTTTTGTATGCAGATCTTATACATAATTCATGGAGGCATTCTTAAATCTTTACATTTTTTAATTCTATTTTAGATGGTATATATATTTTAAATTCAATCTTGAACTGTTTAAAACATAAAATTAACATTAATTTTATTATATTATTTGTTCCAATAAGCCTACTGAACTGTTATATTAATTTTATTTTTAAAAAATGCTTTTGGATTTTTATCTGTATATAGTTATCTCATTAGCATATTATAAACATTTTGTTTATTTCTCAAAACATTTTTTAAAAAGTAAAGTTTACAGAGTTCAGGTCGTTTAGTCAAGTCCACGTGGATTGAAAATGGTAGAACTCTAACTCCAACAATGTTCTTCTCAATGTAAACCCCAGAGCATTCTTTAAGTCATTTTTTACATTTATTATTTAATTGCTTTGAGTATTTCATTTACAGTATTTTTGTTGGATATGTATTATTTGCAAGGCTTTAATGGACATCTAATTTATTCTAGCCCAGCATCAATTTTCTATTTTCTAGCAATAGATTTTCAAGTTCTATCAAGAAATAAACCCAGTGAAACATTCCACCTGTGAAGTTAGGTGGAGTTGATACATGCACATCCAATCAGAACACTACAGATACTATCTAGGGGTCAACACATAAATCATGCCAGGCTTATCATTCAATCCAAGAAATTTAATTGGACTTATTGAAAGGAGGAGCACTATTTCCACTAAGCTCATTGTGCTCTACGATGTAAGTATAGAGCTTCCAGGCCTGCTCTGTGGTGAGAACCTCCTGGAAAATGAGGCCAACATGCAGGAAAACACAATTGAGAAGCAGAGAGGATTCTGATGGTATCTTTGATTCCATTTTCCTAGATGTCAAATTCATTTTCTGATTTTCAGGTACTTAAAAATGATAAATTAACTTTCTTGAACCGGTTTGAGTATAAGACTATCTCCTGATATATAGAGGCATAATATAGAACATTAGTCTGGAACCAGAGGTCTTACGTGTAAGGCATGGCAGCAAGGATCTCACAGACTTAAAAAGAAGATAAGAAATGCACATAAATTTGCTATGATAATAACGTTCCTATGTTACCTCAATGATTACCTCACTTTTGAGAACATTTATAAATATAAATTAATTTAGATAAATAAGAGCCATTTCTTCATTCAAGCCAAGAAGCTAAATAATATTTTCAATTTCACCAAAGAAAGAAAAAATCCATGAATCATGAATCTATGCAGGTGTTGATTGATTTCTTTCATCAACACATAAATTTTTAGGCTACAAGTCCTTTTTGTGTTTTATTAAGGATTTAATTTTATTTGGAGCAATTGTAAGTGATACTGTGTTTTTAATTTCTGTTTCCACATGTTTGTTTTTAACACAGAAAACTGTTCTTGATTTTTATTGTTGCTTATGAATTCTACAACTTTGTTGATCTCATTTAATAATTCTAGAATTTTTTTTGAGAAGTTCTTCAGATTTTCAATGTAGACAATCATATCACATGTAAATAGGAACAAATTTATTGGTTCCTTTCCAATCTGCATGGCTTTTATTTCTTTTTCTCACCTTAAGGCACTAACTAGAACTTGAGTTTAGCAAGTGTAACAAGAGCAGACATCTTTGCCTTATTCTAGATCTTAGAACAACAATATTCAGTCTTTCACCCATAGGTATGATGATAGCTACAAGTTTTGGTTAATTCTCTTTATCAGATTAAGTTAATTCCACTCTGTTACTAACATGTTCAATTTTTATCATGAATTAATGTTGGATTTTTTTAAAATGTCTTTTGTGTGTCAATTGATATAGTCATTGGATTTTTTTTTTTTGGTGTGGTGGTTTAAATTAGTTAATTTTCAAATTTTAAACCAATATTTAACACCTGAAATAGATTCCACTTGGTAATGATGTATATAGTTCCTTTCACACATTGCTGGGTTCAATTTTCTAACATTTTATTGACAATTTTTGCATTAAGCTCATGAACTATCACTATTGGTCTATAGATTATTTTTTCTTCTTCTTTCTTTCCTTTTTATTTTGTGGTGCCCTCATCTGATTTTAGTATTTTGTTAATGCTAGCCTTAAAGAATGTGTTTAAAAAATGTTCTTTCCTCTTTTATATCCAGAAGAGATTGTGTAAAATTGTTATCAACTCTTTAAATGTTTGGTAGAATTCTTCAGTGAAACATTTGGGTTTGATTACTTTTTGGAGAAGTTTTAAATTATAAATTTAACTTATTTGAAGGCAATAGGACTATTTAGGTGGACTCATATTTATTGAGGCATATTACTTTGTGGATTTTGAGGAATTTGTCTAGCTCTTCTAAATTGAATTTATGAGTGCAAAATTATTTGTAATATTATCTTTATAATGCTTACAGGATCTGTAGTGATATCTCATTTCATTTTTAATATTGATAATTTATACCTGTGAAGTTTTTTCTTTGTCAGTCTTAGTAGAGTTCTATCAGTTTTCTTGTTTTTTCTCCAAATATCCATCTTCTTTCATTTATTTTCTCTTTTGTTCTTCTGTTTTTAATTAATTTGATTTATGTTTATATATTTATTATTTCCTTTTTTCTTTTTCCTTTGGGTACATTTTGTTATTCTTTTCCTAATTTCTTGAGGAAGGAACTTAGAGTATTGATTGGAGGATTTAGCCTCATCTCACATATTTTGATGTGTTGTATTTTCGTTTTTCTTTAGTTCTTTGCAGTTTTAAAATTTCCTTTGAGATTTCTTTCTTGACCCATGGGATATGTAGGCTATTTCTAAGTGTAGAAATTTCCAGTTGTCTCTCTGTTAACAATTTCTTGTTTGATCTCATTATGTTCAGAAAACATACTCTAAAATTACAAGTAATTTAAATTTGTTAAGTTTTGCTTTATGGCCCAGAATATGGCCTGTCTTAGTGAATATTCAATGGTGCTTGGACAAAAATGTATTCTGCTCTTGTTGAGTCAACACGTATTTTGGGGTAGCTACTAAGTTTAAATGATATGAGGTAGATGTATACATAAGGCCTGGTCTCTATTCTTGAGTAGCTAATATATTTATCTAGGAAAATCCAGTTATATAAATAAATATAAGGTGATAAGAATCAGAGATTTTTCATTGAGTTGAGAAAGGATTTACAGAAAGAGTAATATTTTTGTCAGACATTAAAGGATGGGCAAACTTCCAACATAGGAGATATGAAAAAAAGCTATCTTGGTTTTGCTTATTTAGGGCATGAGGCTGAGAGAGGGGAGAAGGGAAGAAATTTGACTACGCACTCCTTCAGGATATGGCACCTACTAATCATTTGTTAAATAAGACCACACAAAATACTGGGCTTGATATAGAAAGAAGATTTCAGATCTCATGCCACTAGTGCTTTAAATGTTTGCCTTCCCGTGTAAGCACTCTTCTAAGGCTATTAAAAGTCAATGATTTACAGGATGTTAATAAAAAATTAGACTTTGGGGAATTTATAATTCTAGGTCTGTGAATATTTTGCAATACTAACTTGATTTCCATTTGAAACAAAAGAGAAAACCCTGTTCCAAACTATAAAAACTACAATATGCCAGAGCACATAAAAGCTAAAAATGAAAGACTTTGGGTTAAAGTACCAAAACACTTTCTTCTAATAAACAAGAAAACGCCATTCCCTTAGAAGTTAAACATGTACTGAGAAATTATAACACATATTAAGCATATGACTTTTCCTACTACTACAAACTGAAATAGAAGAAAGCATTAGAATTATTCATATATATGGAAAATTGAAAGAGAAAAGATACTTTATGTCAAATGATAAAAATAAAATTTATTATCTGCACACATTTTACATAGTCATTATTTATATTTTACAGATAAGAAAATGGACAATTAAAGATATGAACTTGGTCAGCATCACATAGTTGTTTAAAAATGATATTTTTAGTTTAATTCAAATTCTTGGCCTCCATAGTTCATGCTCTCTCTTGTAAAACATGAACCATTTCTGCTTGTAATGAAAATCTTTGTGAAATTGCAAGAAAGCATGTTAAGATTCCCAAAGAGAATATTAAGTATATATTCCCTAATAATGATCATATCTCAATCTCTTGGTTTTCTTCATAGCTGATAAATGACTCTTTCTCAGTCTCAGTAGCTGATGCTTTCTCTTTTCTAAACTGGTTAAACTGGAAGGGACCCAGGACTCAGTCCTCAATTTTCTCTATCTTCATTCACTTTCTTAATGATATCATCTAGTCTTATGGATTTGGGTACCATCTTTATGCTGGTGATCATCACATTTATTTCCCAAGTTCAGAATTAGTATATTCAGCTGTGTTGTCAGCATGTTCACTTGGTTAATTAATGTCCCATTCTTGACCTATTCAGACTGGTAATCCTATGTCCCAAATTTGCTGTACCTCCAGCTTTTTGCATCTCACTTGAAAACAACTCCATCTCTCCATGTGGTCAGGTGTAAAACACTGGCAACATTGTTGATTTCTTTCTTCTTCTTCTTTTTTTTTTTTTTGGTGACGACAACATGATCATTTCTATCTTTAGTTCATATGTATATTTATTCTGTAAGGAAATCTCATTGCCTTTGCTTTCAAAATATATCTCACAGCTAACCACTTCTTACCACCTGAACTGCTGTCAGCCTGATCTCATTAAACATTTTCTCTTGCTGAAAATATTGTGATAGCCATTAACTGTTCTCCCTGCATCTTTATTCAAATGTAGTCCATTTTCAACACAGTAGCCAGAATGATCATTGTAAAATGTTATTATGACTTATCACTTCTTTGCTCCCTGCAATGGTTCTGTATTTCAATTTCACTCCAAATAAAAGCCAATGTTCTTCTATTGCCTAAGTGACCATGCAAAAATTAGCACCTTCTTTCATTATTAATATCTCTCTGACATATCTCTTACCACTCTTCCTCTTTGCTCACTCTGTGCAGCCTCAAAGGTGTTCTTGCTGCTCTTTAAACATGTTGGGGGTGCTTCTGACTGAGGTTCTTTGCTCTAGCTGTTTCACCTTTTAAAATACTCTTCTCCAAGATATATACATTTATAATTTTCTTCCTTCATGTCTTTGCAGAAATTTCATTTTATCAATGAGATATTCTGTTATCCTATTTGACTGCTACATGTCTCCTGCTCTCAACACACCAGATCCTTATATATATATAGGGTAAACCCTATATATAGGAATATTTCTGTTTTTGAATATTTAGAAAATACTGTTTTTGATCATGGTTGGTTGAATCTGTCAATGCAAAGCCCTGGGATACAGAGGCCAACCAAATTTTATTTTTAATTGCATATAAGTGAAATTGCAGACTTCAAACCCATGGTGTTCAAGGGTCAACTATAGTTTCTTATACCTTTTAATACTATTTATGAAATGGCAACTACCCCACCAAAAAATAAATCCTAAATTTTAGTTCTGATTTTTTTATTGAGTTCATATATCTGTTGCTTTCATTAACAGTAATAAGACTGTGGAACATGTTATTCACTATTATTGTAAAAAGAAGAAACTACTGATTCAGCTCTAACATTGCTTTTGGTACAAAAATCCTTAATTCTTACATTATCTCCCCACTTTGATTTGCATTCCCCTAGTGAATTGTATTATATTTTCACTTAAACCAGTACCCTCCAGTAGTTGTTTATAATTATATTAATTAAGCATCTACTATAGGTTCTGTACTGCTGTACATAATTTCATGTAATTTTTGCATCAGTGGGAAGTAGGTTTATTATTACTATTTTATTATTTAAGTGAGAAATGTGATTGGAGCAGTTAAGGAAATTGCACAAGGTCATAATGCTACTAAGAAGCAGAACTAAGAATTGAACTCAGGCTTCAGGCTATATTCTTTTCTTTAGCCATTTGCCTTTAATTTATTGGTTGAAACCATTTACCACTAATGTTCTTTACATTAAGCTGCCTTCCTATAAGTCACATCCATTGATAATGGGTATGTTTTCCAGAGGGAAACAGAATAGAGCTTATGGTACATTCCCATAACAGTCCTTGTTACATCTTCTTGATGAATTAATCAATTTATCATCATGAAATGACCCTCTTTATCCATTGCAATTTTTCTCTGCTCTGAAGCAGTTCAAATGAATTACTTTATCTGATAATAATGTGGCCACTCTAGCTTTCTTCTTATCATATTTTTAATTTTTTAATTGAGGCTAAATTCTCATATCATAAATTTAACCATTTTATATTGTACAATTCAGTGGCCTTTAGTATGTTTCCAAAATTGTACAACAGCCTCCTGTATGTAGTTATAAATAATATTAATAACCTAAAATAATACCCCATGTCCATTAACATTCTCCCTCACTCTTTTTCTCCAGACCCTGGAAACTACCAATCTGCTTTCTGTTTCTAAGGATGAACCTAGTCTAGATATTTCAAATGCATGAAATCATACAATAAAAACAAGGTACCTTTTGTGTCTAACTTCTTTTACTTGGCATGTTTTTCATGTCCATCATGTTGTAGTAAGTCTCAGTACTTCATTGATTTTTATGACTGAATAATATTCCATTGTATGTATATAACACATTGTCTATCCATTCAATTATTGATGTACATTTGGGTTTTTTCCACCTTTGCACTATTATAAATAGTGCTTCTATGAAAATTCATGTAAAAGTATTTGAGTACCTTTTTACAGTTCTTTTGGGTATATACCCTGGAATAGAATTGCTACATCACATAGTAATTCTATGTTTAATTTTTGATACATCATTTTCTCATATAATTTATCATAGCAGCTGCCTTATTATTATTATTATTATTTTGCATGGAATATATTTTCAATCCTTTTTCTTTTAACTCTATACCTATGTATTTAAATGTTTTTTTTTTTTGAGAGCATAGCATTGGGCCCTGCTTTTTAAAATCTAGTTTAATTTTTTATGCCTATTAATTCAAATGTTTATACCATCTATGGTAGTTATAATTATATTACATTTGTCATTGAAGTTCTATTCATTTTTATCAGTCTTTATTATATCTGTGTTTTAATTTTATTTATATTGCCGTGCCTTCAAGTTTATTAAATTTATTTGACATAATTTAATGTTAATTTAATCTCATGACTTTTGATTTTAGATACTATATTTTTCAAATCTATAATTTTGCTTATTTTTCTTTGTATATATTTTCTTTCTTACCTTTGTATCTGTATGATTTTTTAAATACATGAATGTAGCTATAATAACTATATAAGTCCTTGCCTGCTAATTCCATCATTTCTATTATTTTGGAGTCTCTTTCAATTGAGTCGTATTTTTCTGACCATGAGTCTCATTATCATGCTTCTTTGCCTGTCTAGTATTTTTTCTGCTAAACATTGTATGCTTCATATTGCTGAGTGTCTGGATTTTGTTTTTCTTAAAATGGGTTGTATTGATTCTGATAAAGAGTTATTTGATATTACATTTATTGATATTTTGAGGCTTGGTCTCAAATTTTGTCATGGATATTATGTCATAGCTTTTGTTATAGGAATAATTCAGTTACACTATGCTAATAATTCAGAAGGACTTACCTTTCTGTGGTTCCCATTGAAGGCTGCAAGTGATTCACAAAGAGGCTTCACTCTCAACAGTGGAAATTTAAACAACATCCAGTTCTTTGAAAGCTCTTGGAACCACTTATAATTTCCCCATCCTCGATTTCCCAGCATTCTGAAGATTTACCCAAGACATGTACGTCTTAGTAAGAATCAAGGAGAGCCCAACTAGATATTTAAAACCTTTTCTGAGTAGATCTCTCTTTTCTATTCTACTGCTCCAATTCCACTTAATTCAGATTTACTGAATTCTAATCTCTGTCTTCTCAGTTCAGTGATACTGCTGTGCTCTTCTTGGTATTTTCCTTTGTGATGGTTAAATTTGGTGTCAGCTTGGCCAAACTAATCTTTAGATTTGTGGCCAAACATTATTCTGGATGTTTCTGTGAAGATACTTTTGGATAAGATTAACTTTTATTTACTGTGATTATTTAACATATTTAAAATTGTTTTTCATAACAATTTTAGGTTCACAGCAGAATTGAATAGAAGATTCAGAGATATCATACCTTCCAATTGCACTCATGCATAACTTCCTCCTCTATGAGAAGTGGCACATTTGTTACAACTGAGGATCCTATAATACATTAACACATCATTATCACTCTAAATCCTTAGTTTACCTTAGGGCTCACCCTTGGTTTTATATATTCTAAGAGTCTGAAAAAATATATGATAGTGTGTATCTGCCATTATAGTATCAGACAGAGTAGTTTCCTTGCCCTAAAAATTATCGGTGCTCTGTCTACTCCTCCATTACTCCCCCTACCCTCTGGCAACTACTGATATTTTTACTGCATTATAGTTTTGCCTTTTCCAGAATATCATATAGTTGGAATCATATACTAAATAGTCTTTCCAGATTGGCTTCTTTTATTTAGCATTATGCATTTAAGTGTCCTCCATGTCTTTTCATGGTTTAATAATCCATTCTTGGAGGTTCCCTGGTGGTGTAGTGGCTAGGCTTCAGTGCTCTCAATGCCGTGGCCTGGGTTCAATTCCCAGCCAGGAAACTACCCTCCCCACAAAAAAAAAGATTTAAGAACTCATTTTTCATAGTGCTGAAATACAGTCCATTGTCCAGGTGCACCATGGTTTATTTATTCATGAATCTACCAAAGGCCATAGTGTTTATATTTATTTGTTTTCTTTCTCTCAGAGACCACAGTCCTATGCTACCTCTTGTCCAATGTTTAAACAGTTTTTTTTATATGTTACCCAGTTTTCTAATTTTTTTAGGATGCGATGGCTAAATCTCCTCCCTCTTACTTTATTATAGACCGAATTTGAAACTCAATGTAAGTACTTAAATAGAAAACTCAACTTTCATGCTTCTTATAATCTCTTATTTCTCAGTTCTCTAAATATTTTATTCATTTTGGTAATTTGTCTATTAATAAAAAATGTAAATGTTCTTTATTTAACTTGAGGAAAAACATAAACATTTGTTTAGAGTCAAATAATATGAGTTCAAATGATGGTTCTACTACCCATGACTGCCATGGGCAGTTCATGTGCATTTTCAGAGCTTTTCTTTCCTCATCTAACATCTGTGGGTAATAATTACTTCACAGATATATTGGAAATAAAGCATCTGAGACATAAAGTGTGCCCAATAATTGCTAGTATAGTGAGCACATTTTTCTGGGAAGTTCCCTACTCTTTGCCTCTATCCAAATGCATATAGAATGTGAAGCCATTTTTGTATACCAAATCTGTGTTCTTTAAACCATATTCAGCCCAGGGGTAGATGTACAACCTAATTGCTGTAAGACTTAAAGCTCAAGAATTGCATATAGCAACGATGTTTCCTATCAAAAATACCAGAGACAAGGAGAAGACAGAGAAAGAGATGGAGAATTCTCAAGATGGCACAATATTTTTAGTAATATTCAATTCTTTGAATTTAACTGTTTCTAAGACCCAGACACCAGCTGCATCTATTCCATGAGTTCCATGAGATACTTACTACTCTTATAATAAACTTATTTTGGCTTAAATTAGATTAAATTTTATTTTTGACCTTCATAAGATCAATATAACCTAAATATGATTTACCCTTTTACTCTCTAATTTGTGTAACATATAAAGTGAGATAATTTTTTTTACAAAATATATTGAGTTTTTTAATGATTTGTAATATAGAACTCAGCATAATTATAGTGATGAAAAAATTACTCTTCAGATGAATATATTTTATAAGCCTTTCAATGTCCCCACTTGTACTGTTTCCTGTAATACTAAAATTTTAATTAAAAATGACTTTAAATATAGTCAGCTTTTAGCATAAAAAAAGTAATGAAATATGAATCCTGTTGTTGGCCAAACTCACATGAATTCTTATTTTAATCAATAGGCTATAACTCATTATTATTCCTTAATTGAATGCACAATTTTCACACATTTATCTAGTGAGAGCCTGTTAAAACTGGATATTGTTTCCTCTTATATATAATCATGATTATTTAAGAACTTTTTTACCTGTTCCGGGATTATTCTGAATATTTCCACACCCAGCTCTAGAAGTAGGCATTTCTCCAAGGAACCCTGGTTCTTTTTAATGGAAAATAGTTTTAAGGAACCAATATCTGCATAATACTAGATGTACTCGTTGCTACGTAGCTTCTGATATAATGCATCAAGATGTATCCAACATCCTCTACAGTATTTCTGCCAAAATGCACAACATAAATTTAATTATGTGTAAACATCAGACAAGCCCACATTGAGAGATACTCTACAAAAGAAATGGCTCACAATCTTCCAAAAAATAAAAATGTGAAGCCAATGAAAAAAAAAGGAAAGACTAAGGCACTCTATGATAAAAAGAAAACTAAAGAAACATGGTAACTAAGAGTAACACGTGATCATGAATTGGATCCTGCTACAGAAAAATTTAAAAAGTACACAGCTAGCTAGCTACATAGGTATAATTGTGATCAATGATAATATGGAAAGGTGTGAGAAGCAAGGTTTTAATGATATTAATACAGAAAATAAAGGAAGTGGAAGTTATTTACTATATAGAATTTCTTGGCAACCTGGTATGATATACAAATATTAGTATGTATGGATACAAGAAAAGGGACACAAGTTCAATTTTCCAGCCTATCAACTTATCAAAGCTCAGCCTCCTTATCTTTGAATAAGTAACTTAATTACATTGACTCTCACTTATTGTGAGTGAGATAATTATGTAAAGCTGTTTTAAAAACTTCAAAACATTTTACAAATAATAATCATACTTAAACCAAAATGATTCAGGCTATTTTTTTTTTTTTTGCTCTTTCTTTGACTTACTCCTTGTATTCTGGGGCCATAGCACACAACATTATCCAGTATTTCCCCTGCAAAGTGACTAGGAGATATCTTCTTCAAGACTACTGCCCTACAAAGCATATATTATTTTCTGTGTGTCATGACATAGACTACAAGTATATTTATGACTAGTAGTATATCTTCATTTTATTCGCTTCCCAGACCAAAGCACAATATTTGGAATAAAGAATGGACTTAGTAATATTTGCTGAGTGAGGATATGATTATGGATAGCTAGGAAACTTCACTGGACTAGGTCTCCAAATATCTCTCTATACTTAGGAAAGTCACTGCATCTCTCTGGTTTCTGCATTCTTACCTATAAAATCAAAACAATAATACCTTCCTTAAATGATGTTTTGAGTCAATAAAAATCGTGGCCTTGAATGTGCTTACCAAATGCAACATGCCGTGTGTATTAATTTTCTAAGGCTGTTGTAACCAGTTGCCACAAATGTGTTGGCTTCAAACAAGAGAAATTTATTCTCTCATAGTTCTGGAGTTCAGAAGTTCAAAATAAAGGTGTTGGCAGGGTTGATTCCTTCTGAAGCCTCTGTAGGATAAGCAGGCCCATGCGTCTTTCCTAACTTCTGGTGGCTTCAACAATTCTTGGTGTTTCTTACCTTAAAAATGTGTCACTCCAATCTCTATCTTTGTCTTTGCATGGCTTTCCCTCTGTGTCTCTTTGTGATTGTCTCTTCTTTTCTGTCTCGATAAGGATACTTATCATTTGATTTAGAGAATTAAAAAAGAGGAAGAATTCTCCCATTTCTTGAATGGAATACCAAGTTGCTTCTATGCTTTAGTATTAACAGATGGTGACAATGTCCCAGCATTTTGATGGGGTTGATATCATGCCTCTGGGTACCCAATACAAAATTCTATACATGATAGAATAGCTGGCACCCGACTTGGTATAGTAGCAAAAGTTGATGCAATTGGGAAGTAGGTGGTGGCAGCTTTTAGAATTTCTGCAAAAATTGTCCACCAGAAGTACTTAAAACTAGAACTACCATATGATCCAATCCAACTTCTGGTTATACAACCTAAGGAAACAAAATCACTACTGCAAAGAAGTTTCTGCATCCTCATGTTGAAATAAGGAAAGAAAGAAAAAAAGGAAGGGAGGGAAAGAAGAAGGGAGGGAGGAAGGAAGGAAGGAAAAGAAAAAGAAAGAAAGAAAGAAAGAAAGAAAGAAAGAAAGAAAGAAAGAAAGAAAGAAAGAAAGAAAGAAAGAAAGAAAGAAAGAAAGAAAGAAAAAGAAGGAAAGAAAGGAAAAGAAAGAGAAAGAAAATATGTGTGGTGTCAAAACACTTCTATTTTATGCCATTAGGGGTCTTTGCTCAAATGACATAAATAGAAAACTCATGCAATTTGCCTTAGACAACACCAAAGGGAGATACTAGTTTTACATAGTTTTTCTCTTAATATATCTTTATAAAAGCAGGAAAGCATAATAGTGAAACATTTCTATTGTCTTTTAGAACAGTCTTGCATTGCTGTCTTCATGGTTGAAAGAAAAATCATTGCTATTTCTAAAAGAACTTCATGACATTAACGAACTAAAATTCTAAGCTGAAAAATCATTCATATTCAATTATTTAGTAACTACTTTACTTGGAGTTTGAGTTACTTCTGCTTTTGATTTCATTGATCATTTCAGCTAGTTCTCAGAAAACTAGATATTCCATCTCCTAATAAGAGCACCTTATAAAAGCTCCTCTTATTTGGCAGCAAGTCCTTAAATGTATAAAGGACATTTGTTGAATGGTATATTTGACTATGTTTTTATGAGTTTTTCTAAACTCTTTAATGTTGCCTTACTACCATTTTGAGTCAGACCTCCAAATTATTAGCCCTGTATAAAAGCTGAAGCCAGCAAGCAGAATGAAGAACGAGTCATCATTTATGGCTCTCAACACTGCCTTTACAAAGACTACATATCTGAAAAAAAAACAAAACTATCACCAAAGAAACATCAAATCACCAAGGTTTCCATTTCCCAGAACATACCTGCAAGCCAGTACTCTTTCAGGTTTGGTTACAAAATAAACTATTGACATTTAGTCATGCAGTCTTTTCTTTTAGACATTTAGTTGGGTCAATATTCACTATTTCTGTTTATATTTCACTTTTCAATTTCCCTCAAGAAATGAATAAGAGATATGTAGATTGAATGAATGATGTTTTTTTAATCTGTGTATTTGTAGAAATCCAAGTACTCATTCATCCACAGCATGAAGTTTCTATTGTATCAAGAATACTTGCTGCAATAATATTAATTACTCAAGAGACTGCTACGTAATTTTTGGTGTTGAGTGCAAAATGAAAATGTGTTTTTGAAAAGCAGGGAAGTGTCATTAAAAGTACTAGCATTTTCTTCCACAGGTTTTCCCTTGACTTACCATGATGTTTGAAAATTTGCTATTGTCATTCTAAGTGAAAAAAATTAAAATTTTAAATTATTAGTAAAATATGCAATTTATTGTACATCTTTATATTATGTAATGCCAACTTTAATGCAAATATAAGAGCATTTAAATTGTATGCAGAGTCACTAAAATTACACAATTTGAACTTCATAAGTTGTACATGCGTAAGTATTTCATTTTTGCCAGAATAATAAAATGCTACACAAACCTAACTCAACTGCTTTCACCTTACTTCTTGACACCTGTACATTCTATCAACACATTGTACTTCCTGCTTACTGATGGATAAAGAAGAATTGAAAGGCAAAAGAAGGATCTATGGGTTGTCCTATCTTTCCCTTTCCTTCTATGTCATTCTTTTTGTGCAAGTGATTGGCTAATACAGGAAATAACATGAGTAAAAAAGGATATGATGAAGTGTCTTAGTCATTTACATTTCTCATAACACATTTGCCCTCTTTCTTAATTCAAAGCAAGTTTTGATTTCATTAGGAAGCATGGTTTCTTCGAGTAGTCACTGCCACCTTACCCCGTTTTATCTTGTACACACTTGGAGTCTTCCTGAACACCCATGTATTTGGGGTCCACCAGAATTCTATGCTCACAGGGCATCACCAACACTATATGTTAATGAAAAAGGGAACATGCATATTGCATAGAGTCCACTGTTCCATGGGGACATCCATGAAAAATCACAAGTTTAAAGTTCATAGATCAAATTATTAATGCTTTCAAGATAGTGACAGCAGAGCATTAAACCAAAAATTGGGCCCTTTGAGCTTGGGGACCTATATGACTGCATAGGCTACAGCCATCCCTAAAATTCCCACTTTTTAAATGCCTCCATATGCCCATGCTTTACTTGCATTTTCTTTTTCAATTATGATAAGATCATTATCCTTATTTTATAGAGAGAAAATGAACAGTAATTGATCAATTTGTTCTTTATGTCCCCTACTCTATAAACATATTCAACACAAGATTAAGTCAAACATCAAGCTATAAGAAAATCTGAACTTGGTGATTTTAACTAACCTTTAACACTACTATAATATATAATCAAAATTAATGGAATTAATTTTATTGAGTAGATCAGTCTTATAATTTTATAACTTTACTATAGGCACTCCTCACTCAGCATGGTACTATGTTAAGTGAAACTTGTATTAGTATGGTGTCATCACTCTCTATTATCATGGAAGAGTACAGAGGAAGTATTACTTAACATGATTATGTTTATACACTAATTTACAGTTCATTGTCTTCTGCTTCTTTTTGTTAATTAAAATGTTATTTTCTGTCCCATGAGAGTTAGTTTCAGCAGAGCTAGACTTGGCCTGAGCTGTGTTACTGACTGGCATGCCTTCATAATACCGACCCTTAATCAAAATGTGAAATGTAATTATGAATGGTGTCACTTTTTAATCTCGTGTCAGGGAAGTTTGAGGATGGTTTGTACCAGTTTATCATCATTTTTAATCAATAGCAGTAAAGTGATGACTTTTACCTGTTCTTATGGGGCTCCCAGAGACGTTTGCCATTGCTGTTGTTTACATATCAAGATATGCTGATGTGGCAATCAGAGTATAAGTAACCACATTCAAGACTCCACTATGGATGGAGTCCATTATAGACAGTCCCAAAATGCTGTGCACACATTGGTAATTCTTGATCCAAGGAGGAAAGCATACACACAGCACTTAACCACAATCGGCGTTCTTGTCTAGATTCTCAGGACTTCTTACTATGAAGTCTTTGGCTGTGATGCATATCTTTACTTTAATGTTGTTTCTCCATTATGTTATTTTTCTTGAGTAACTGTAGAATTGTGTGCTTTGTCATTTTGAATCCTGTAATCTTTGGCAATCAACCCTGTCTAACTAACACCATTGGTGCATTTATATATAATATATTTCAGTAATTTATATGCACATTATGAATTTTATTTCTAAAAACCTGTATAAGCAAATGCATGATTGGGATATAGATTTATTCCTCCCTCTAAAATGTTCCTTTGTTACCCTTTGCACTGGTTCCTCCTGCCCCAATCCAGGCAACCAGGCTTAAAATGTTCAAACTTAATTTTCTGTTCTATGAAAGCACAACAGTACATGATTTTCAAATTTTGCAGCTAAGTGTTTTGGAACACTGCAGCCTATTTATAAAGAATATTTTAAATATTTGAAAAAAAAAACACAGATACTATGTAAGTTGCAAATGAATTGTTTGGATCATGCTACTTAATAAACAGAATTGTTAGGTATGTCTTCGGTCTGAGGCATTATGAAGAAATTAATAAAATATCAGTTAGTTCATTGAACTAGAAACGTTTGGGAACCTTTGATATATTTCTCACAGTGAAAAAGAAGGCAGTTGTTACTGATGTCTGAATGGTGGGGGAGGTATATCAGTAATAATCATATTGGCAGAAAATAACACAATAATAACTAGCAATGGCTATAACAGATTGGAGTTATCCCTGAACCAAGAAATTCAGAATAAGGGGTTCATGACTGAGAGATGTTCAAAACATCGTCAGTGATCTAGGTTATCCTGATCTGCTATCAGTAGTGTGGCTTTCATTTTCATGATCACAATATGGATGCCACATTCCCATCATCACATCTGTTATCCAGGAAGAAAAAGCAGATGAGATGAGTGGTAACTGACAATATCCTATTCGTTTAGTCTAAATTAAGAAACAAACAAACAAAAAACTGTCTTAGAAATTAGCCCTAAAATTTCCTCTTGCATCTCATTGTCTAGAATAGGGTTACATGGTCACACCTAACTTAAAGGGAAAAAAGAAAATGAAATGTTTTTATGAATATGTCTAGACTTTAGAATAAAGTCAATTGAAAGGGGGATTGTGAATGGCTTTTGAGTGCAAATAAACAAGAAACATCAATATCTTAGTATCTCAAAATGTTATTCCATTAAATGCTAAAAGAACTTGTCTCTAAATCTAGAAAAAGTTGTGCAATGTTACCCTTGTCTTTTGAAGGAATGAAATATCTAATTTTGGTACTAACTCAAATAAGTCTTCACCATTATGTAAAGGTCTTGTATCCTGTGGTTATATCTTATGCCATCATGTAAAATCCTATCGATTTCACGTAATACTTGTGGTAAAACAAATGTCTGTTTTGGGGGGGAGTTAATTTTCTGAGCACTTACCAGGATATTGTTAACAGAGGTGCCACACTCCATCCGACAGCCGGCCCAATCCCCTGTCCTCTACTTCATTGACCAGATGCAGAGGATATTCATGAAAAGTTGTCTATGATGGACATTTAATAAAAAATTGAAGTTGGCTTTGCCAATTTTTAGTAACTGATAAATTTAAAAACTAGTGACAGCTATAAAAATTTTGAAGACAAATTTAATATTGAATAACTGAAGCTTTAAGAACATGCCAAATTTTGTAAATATCCTGGGATACTTCATTCATAATTTGAGCATTAGATGGCACCAAGAGGTGAATTTAAGGCAGTGTTTAGATTTTATGTATTAAATTTGATGTTTGACATTTTATGAGACATTTTTTATTTTGCTTAATGAATATCCTCTAAAGGAATGAGAATAAACTGGTGTGCTAGCAGCCCATGGCATGGACTTGGAATTATTCAAGATACAATAGCTAAAATTGAATGCATTTTAAGTAATTCTAAAAAGTGTTTAGCTATTTAAATCAGTAAACACAATGTTTACTGCAAACATAATATTATTTAGCTAATTAAAACAGTAAAATTAATAGTGGCTATTTAAAATGGTAAAGGTAACATTTTATTTAAAGGTATAGAAAATTTGAATGAATATAATGAGGTTGGGGGAAATGGAGATAAAGGATTCTGAAGGTTGTTGTCACAGGTGAAAAGAGGTTAAAAGCATTTATTAACACTATACTTTGATAAGAATGTATGCTATATATCCTTTAGAATAAAATGTCAAAACAAGGAGAGTACAAGATGTAACTTCCAATCAAAGGAGAGGAATAATACTTTAAAAAATTTACATTTCAGAGGAGGCAGAAATGGAGGAAATTAATGCAGAGAAAGTGGGAACTAATAAAATAGTATGTATAAATAAAAATAGAACAATAACCTCATTACATGCAAAATGACTAATTGCTCCTTTAACACACAAAGATTATTAATCTGATGGAGAACGAAGCCTGATTCTGTGCTTTTTCCAATAGAGAATTAATAAACTGGAAGTTAGATCTGGGAAAGTCACTTCATATTTAGAGCAGGTGTTAAAGAAATGAAAATATAGAAAACAAGATACATAGATGATACAATGAGAAGGTGAAACTGATGTTTAATAGGATTTCTAAACAGTGAGAATAGAGAGAATTTGAAAAAGAATCTTTGAAGAGGTAACTACTGAGAATTTTTTAGACTTGAAGAATAACCTGATAAGTCTTCAGACTGAGACAAGACATTCAAACCCTATGAAAGGTAAATAAAAATAAGCATTCAGACCCATTATGGCGAACCTGCAGAACATCATAGAAGGACAAACAATAAACAGATAAAATGAATTGTTCTGATTGAAGTAAGGATAAACGATGCAGAGTCATGCTCACACCAGATTTCTAGCTCTTAGAAAACAGGGATCAAATCTTATTTTTCTTTAAACTTTTGGTGTCCGGTACAGTGTGTCACTTTTTAGTACTTCCTGACCCTGAACAGCTCGCAAGGCAGAATGAAATTCATGTTATGACAGGAGTATAAATTAAAGTGATATGAGAGCAGAGAGGAAGAAATAGTTCTTTTTGAATGGGATATTGGAAAAGACATACCAAGGAAATAGCACAAGGTACAAATATGAAGGATTAAAATAAGTGCCAATGACCTTAACAGAGTGGCATGAGCAAAACTATGGAGGCTCATATGACACTTGAGAATGTCGATTAGCAGTATTTGGGTGGATTATAGAGGGAATGGAAAGATGTAGTGACACAGGTGAGGACCGTGGACTGCTTCTGACTGTAAACAGATGGGGCCAGACTGAAGAGCTTCAGAGTTGAATTCTAATCAGTGGAATCTGGATTTCTCTAAAAAAGCAAAAAACAACCCACCTAGTTTGTTCGTTTGTTTAAGCATGGAACATTATGATCAGACCCATGGTTTGAAAAGGTCACTCCTGCCAGAGTATATAAGATGTATTGAAAGTAGGAGCTGCTGCAGTCAGGGAGGTCATTTAGAAAGTCAAGAGAAGAGTCTTTGTAAGGTTTGGCGCATACCCTAAAAATGGTGTGTGCATGTGTGTCTGAATAGGAAGGACGCTAGTATATATGCATCATTGGTTTTAAATTGGTAAAATTATTCTTGAACTTTGAAAACTCAGTACTCTCGCTTTTTAGCTATGTAGTCATGGGGAAGTTATTTTAAAGGTTAAATAACTAGATAACAACTTTCTTATCTTACCTCATCCTTAAAATGTTTTAAAATGACTACTGTGAGAGTTGAATAAAATTAATAATTAAATAGCATTGCATATATAAAAACTCCAATTATAATGCTTAGCACATGTGGGCAATACTTGTTAGTAAACAATAGAAAGAAATACAAAAAAGTGGCATCCATATTTCCCCATTTTGTTAAAACTCTCCCCGATCTTCTGATTGCCAGGTAGTGACAGCTGATCCTCTCAGCCATGGGTCAGAGTTGAGCATATTAGAACATGTTTTATGTGACTTAGAGATACACATCTATCTATACAGCACTCTACTTCGTTTTAGTCATGGGCTTTCAAGAGATGTTCTTTGTTCCTCTGGTATTATAGGGTTAATCATCTTACATATACTTGGTACAATACTGCTTACAAGGGTGATAACAGTTTTAGAAAACTTCAACCTCTTAGTTAACAATAAGCCTAATTTGAGTCAAGTTTGCAGCCATCAGGCTGCATAAACAGAAGCAAAGTAAAACCTAAGAGTCCTCTCCATTACAACACAAGGAGTACATCTTTAGTTCTGAGCATTACTGTCCTACATTGTCCACACAGTTGTCTTGAACAAAGAAAATAAGATTTCTTTTTATATTGTTAAACACTTTTAACTAGGATAGCTGATATAAGGACACAATCTGATCTCTAGATAGAATTTTCTAAAGATAAAGCTGCCACACAATAGCAGAGATGGTGTTAGTATCTGATAATTTCTCTGTCAGTGGACTCTGCTCGAGTGCAATTTGGCCCACTCTTTAGGAGAAGATTGAAGGAATTATCAGCCAACTCTAAGGCCATTGATTTTTAGTCCTGTGATCATCAGCAAAACACTTCTTCCTTCTCCTTCTCTTTGCAGGTATAGATTTGCAATATAATTTTTAACATTTTAGACAGAAAAATACTTTCATGTTGATCGGATTCTAATGAAATTAGGATTATGCCAGTGATTACTAGTTGTCAGATGGCATTGAAAGTTTTATTTATTTATTCAATACTTATAATACCTCTGAAAGATATTATTTTCACAATTTTATAATTACTCAGTGACTGCAAATATGTCCATATGTTAAATGAAAAAAATACAAAATATTATGTATAGCAGGTTGCCAATTATGGAAAACAGTGATTCTCCACACCGACGTGCTTGTGTGTACAAGCTACACATACATACATCGTCATAAAGACACAAAAATGTTCAGAATAATACACACTAAAATGATTGTTGTGGCCCTAGCTGGGCCTTAATATCTTTCTTGGACTCTTCTGGTTTTCTAAATTATTACAATGATAACCATGACTTTCGTATTCAGAGAATAATTACTGATATTCATATTTATACAGCTATTTAGGAAAATACACAACGCAAGATGACAAGGGAATAGTTGCAAAATTTGTCAGTTTCCTGACATAGGAGCAGTTGAGCAAGGAGTTTACTCTTACCCAAGTCCAGAGTTTTGAGTAGTTCTTTGTCCCACTATTTTCTGGCAAATTTCACTGCCATTGATTAGAGGACGGGAGAGAAAAGAATAGCCCATTTGCTAACTGATGACAAATAGCAGTTTTGGTCCTTCGTTGGGAGGCTGCGGTAACCTGGGCCTGACTTTTGTGTGTGCCCACATGTGGCCAGCAGGAATTCAGCAGAGTAGCTGGAACCTGGCTGGGCTCCAATTTGGCGTGTGTCTCACATTGTTTGGGGAACACTTTGAGTCCGCTGAGACACACTCCTCTCCCAAGGCCTAGAGCAAAGAAAACAAAAGCTCCTTGTGCCAAGGCTACCGGCCTTATCTGTAGATCACTTACTCTTTTCTCCTGTCTCCTCAAGGGTGCTTTGACCTTAGCTTAGAGCTCGAGCAGGCACGACTCATCAATTTTTCACTGACAAGTTCAGAGACCAAGTGGATTTAGCTTCCCTTCTTGCAGAAACTGTGGCAAGGTCCTAAATTTAAGTACCTCTTTGACCTGTTGATGACTAGTACTAACCAGGATATGTGTGTGCATGTGCACATGCATGCACACATGTATTTGCAACTATATACAAGGGCTGTCCAGAAACTATCCAGACAATTATTATGAAAAATAGAGGCATTTATGGCTGGACTTTTGACTGAAAGCCCTCATATAAATGGTCATTAATCAAAACTGTGACTATATGTGAGAGTTAATTTTACTTGTTTTTCAGAAATCATAGATGATTCAATCCTTTCTATGTCTCTACATACTAGGGTGAAGTGTTAAAACAATGAGAAATAGGCAATATGATTTTTGTTTCTAATTTTTATTTTTAGTGGCTAGAGCCATAAGTGATTTAGTGATTGTCTAGCCCTACTTATACATTTATAGAGATGAAAATGAAGACTACAGAGTCTTCTGGGTGTCTCAAAGCCAGAAAGGTAACTCACTGTAGAATTAGACTAAAACTGGAATCTTCCAATTTTAATTTAGGATTCTTTACACCATATCTCTCCAGGGTGAGTATCTTGGCATCCACAAGTCAGACGGAAATGAAAATGTATGTATCTATCATATTATAAAAATAATTATCCTAAGAAAATGACTGTAAATGTTAACAGGAATTTTGTTTGTGGCATGAGTCTCTCAGGATTTTATTAGCTTTGATATGATCTGAATTTTCTAAACATTCCACTTAAATATTTATTTAATGATATGTATTTTAAACTATATATATGTTAGTCAGTGTGTTCTGAGAGTTCTGGTAGGCATTTCACACATCATTGTCATTTAATTCTTATAGGGCATCTTGATAATAAGTTCTTATAAATGTGTATTGAATATAAGAGAATCCAAAAGTAACCGTGCCAAAGGATTATTCTAAAAAGGCAAGTTGTTTCCTCCTAGAATAGGATGCCTGCCTGACTTCAAGCCTGGTGTTATCCTGGTAGCGGTGAGTGATTCCAGATGGGCTTCCAACTTGAATGTTTTCCTAAGAAGCCACTTAAGAATCTGAAGAGGAAGGTTTCTATTGTGAGTGAGGCTCAACTGCTCCCAGGTCACTGACCAGGAACATTTACCCCACACGGCCAACAGACAGGCAGCTGACTCGGTTGTTTTAAAATCCTTGAAAATAAACAAAGACTTAAAATGATCAATTAGATCTACACTCATTAAATATTAAACATTAAAGACTCCAAAATAAATTGTTGAAGCAGAGGAACTTTACGCTACGCTTCAGGCCTCCTTTTGTTTATTAAGATGCCCCTGTCCTCCTTGGCTTGCTGTCTGACACAGGGCCCAAGGTTGCAATTTAAACAACAGGAGAAATTCTGTGCTTTGAGGGGCCCTGTGCATGCTGCCAGTGTTAATAACTAACTGCAGATGGAGCATCGCTCATAAAGGTCTTCAGAAGTGACTGTCTCCGTTTTGTCTAGAACAGGAAGGGCCAAGACTCCCTGTGTTTGAACCTGGTCAGCATTATACTTTTCAGTGGGGACTCATGTGCCTTGCAGTGAATGTGCCTTATTTGTTTACCTTGAGTAAATCCAGCTATCCCTGCTGAATTCCTTTTTGGCCTTGGATAAGAGTTAATGAGACATACAGGAGAAATGTGTCTCTTCTAGAGTTTGCAGCTCTGGGTTTCAGGTGTTCAAATCTGGTATCTTACAACCTTCTCTCTTGGCCTGCTCCTTGTCTCCTACAACCTTTGGGTCCAGAAAAAGACTTAGACATGATCATTGCAAATTAAAAAGTGAAGCAGTTTAGAAGACACATGAGTCCCATATTCCACACTCTGACTGTGTTTCCTCGAGTTGGAGCCAGAGAAATGGGCGTTTGCCCCCGTGTGCTCTTCTAAAGGGTCAGAGTTAGGCCCATGCATAGGAAGGCTGCTACTCGGCACCAGAGTCGTCTCTGTACCTGCTCCCTGAGGAGCCCAGTTTCCCTCAGGATCTTGAATACTCTTCAAAATTCCATAAAATTCCAAATCCGCCCTCAAAGAATTTAAATGAAAAATCAGACTCAGGAGCCACTGTTGTGATTACTACCTGGAGAGAGAGGCTATAAGAGCTGATTCTGGGTCAGAATCAAATTTAGGGGCCCCACAGACTCTCTGGTGCAGTGTGAAGGAAATAAGAGGAGGAGGGCTCTTCACCTCTGATAAGCAACCCAAATATCCAGGCTTTCACTGAGCAGGACGGCTAGTTCTGACTCCTGGTACCAGTCCTCTGGCTTTGCTGCCTAGCAACCAAAGGAATCCCATCGCCTCCCTGGGCCCAGGCCTGGCCACTGCCTGTCCTTGTGTTTGGTCATCACCTTGGTTATCTCCTCCTTGCCTTCCATGACACAAAACACCCATGTGGATGGCCAGCATTTGCCTGTTCTGGACGCTGCTTTCCACCTTACTACCCTTTCCTTCTTACATGCAGCTGGGCTTCTCCTTCCAGGCTGCCTCTCACCCATGGGTGTCCAAGTATTCACCCTTTCTGTTTCACCACTAACAAATTTCTGGTCCACATTTATGATCCATATTAGCAAGTCAGGGAATAGCTGTTTGGCCATCAGATGCTGTATTTTTATGATGTTGACATTCAATAATCAGAATCATTTTGGGAGTGTAGGTCAAGAAGATCTACAATGCCAGGACCATCCCTGATACTGTCAAAACAAGACAAAGAAAAGCAAACACTTGTAGGGGTTCAATATATTGGGGTCTCTGTCCATTATCCTTGTGATATCAGGAGGAAATCTTTGTTGTTTTTGCTCTGTTTTCTCATCTGTAAAAGGAAACAATTGGACTCACTGTCCACTAGAGTCTTATGCACAACTCCTCCCAAACTCCCCTTCCCGAAAAGGCAAAAATGTGCATTCACAGGTCATCTTAAAGGAGGAGATGAGCACCAAAGCAAGTGTGTAAATATGGCCTAGGGGACAGGATGAGGCACTGCCCACAACCTGTCCTAGGGGTCCTGTCTGTATGGACATCAGGTGAGGGCAGAGGACGAAGCTATGTTGACCATGAATTTGGACCCACCCATACAGTTTCTGATCACCCTATGGTGGAACTACCTCTTTCCAAGTACGATAGACTTCTTCTCTGACTCTGGCTAGATTTCACTGACTGTGACAGTCAGGGGCATGAGAATACTGTTCTTGGAGGGATGGAGTGGCTATTTCTCCCAGGACCTGAACGAGACATACCGATAATCTTTACACTCCATTTTTATCAGCCCAATACATCACACTTGTAATCCATGCTTGAAGTAGAATCAGAGATCAGATTTCATGAATAGTGTAATCCAATTACACGAACACATAACTATTACTATCGCTTTTATATGTTTCGCCTTTCACTGATATTTTCACATCCATTATGTCACTTTATTTTCAGAGTAGAACTCCAAGGCAGGTGGGAGAGGTTGTCATTTAATCGATGAGGAACCAGAGATTCACTAAAGTAAAGGGGCTAGCTCCAGTTCACACAGCTAAAATCCAGATTTTTCTAATTCCAATGAGTGCTTTTTCTTCAGTCTCAACTATGGAGATATCCCATGTTGTCCCTTGTGCCAGAGTGCTATCAGCACCCTGTATTTATTGGCCATGTGTTGTAAATCCATATATTGTAGACCTTTACGTATTTCTAATGACACATACAAGCAAGGGTATCATACCACTTTCCACGCTATAATCCAAATCAATCAGGCATTTCTTTAATAAAGGGGATGACTTCTTATACTGGCTTTTGCTTACCATCCTAAAGTTTTCTAATACCATTATATTAGCAAACATCTACCCGTGGCGAGAGCAAAACAGGTCTTTCCACAGGAAACAAGCCTCAATCTTTGTGCGAGCCCGCTGTTGGTTCTCAATTATTGCCAGCAGATGGCGCTGTGAATTAGCAAACAACCTGCTTGGGGACGCATTACTGGGTAAAAGGCGATTAAGACGAACAAATACCATCTGAGGGAAACCTCTTGAAAAGCGGATGCAGGAAAAAGGCACATCTGCGTGATTTAGCAAAAGGGGTACACACTTGTGAGTTAACTCTTTAATAAGGCATTTGAAACAACTCCTACTTAGCTTTTATCTATTGGAATAGTGCTGGCGAGTCAAATCAAATAGAAATTCTATTCACCCCACTGGACGGATGCGAAGCAACATAGAGAGATATTTTCTCCCTGTTGACATCAATCTAACTGTAGAAATGTTGAATAGTTGTCCAGTTATTTCCCCCACATGAGGACTTCTTTCTTCTCTGCCCTCACTCTTCTCCATTTCTAGATTCTCTTCCTCGAGCTTAGAAAGCTCTCTTGTAAATCCTGTATTTTTATCTACTATTTAAGGACCAGATCTACCCCAATTTTTTTTTGAACTCACCTTTGACAGGAATGGGAGCTCAAAGGACTCCATTTGTTTGATCTCAACATTCCCAGCCCTTGACTTTTGCTCAATAAATGTTTATTTAATATTGAATAATTAATGAATCACACCATGGCCTACTGATAAAATTTTCTGTATAAATATTCAACTTTTTTTCAAAATATATTTCTTGAGTACCTTTAGACTCTTGGTCACAGAGCTTATGATCTCGAGAGGAAATAAAAGGGAATTCAACAACTAAAATGTAGTATGGTAGGTAGATGATAGTGAGGGGATCGGGTTCTATGAAAGGATAGGGGAGAGTTCAAGTTGGTATTAGAAGTTATGAGAGACTTCCCAAAAGAAATGTGCTCTAATTTTGTATCTGAATGGTGAGTGAGGGATTGCTACTTATTAGGAATATTCCCAGGAAAGAGGACAACCTTTGAAAAAGACCAAAAGTTAGAAAATACACCACTGGATGTATGAGTAACTTAAAGATGTTTATTTGACCTGGAAAATACAGTGTGATGGAGAAGTCTAAAGATAAGATGGGAAATGTATATTCTGGTAGGTTTTGAGATTTTCTCTAAGAGAAAAAGAAAATTATTATAATAAATCATGCATGAATGATATAATTAGACTTGTATGTTTTAACTATCATTCTGGCTGAAGTGTGGGAACTAAATTGTGTTCGGTGTAGGTGTGGTGAAAAGGAGCACAGGACTGTGCTGGAAGCAGAGACCAACTGGGAAGCAATTGCAAACCTCCAAGTGTGAAATGCTGTGGCTGTGACTAGGAGAATGGGTGACCTGGATAAAGGCATAGGCCAAGTGCGAAAGTTTTGGGGGTTTGCCAACTTAAAGAAAGAAATAAACTATATCAGGGTCATAAAACATGGTTGGAAATGTAAGGAAATGGAGAAGTTTGCGAGTATCAAAACTCCTTCCTGGGAGAATGCAATATATTTACGAAGGAAAACTTTGATAAGCAGCTTAGGGGGCGGTCCTTAAGCAGCAAAGTCATGTGACCACAGATAAAAAACAACATGCCAGGGAGTTCCCTGGTGGTGTAGTGGCTTAAGGTTTCGGCACTGGTGCTGCCAACGCTGTGGCCTGGGTTCAATTCCCGGCCAGGGAACTACCCACATACCAACAAAACAAACAAACAAACAAAAAACATGCCATTTTAGGATGGTAAGTAATGTTCTTTGTTAAGATTTTGTTTTGCTGACAAGTATGCAAGAGTGGAGTCAGAGATGATAGGTCAGGAAAGCAGAGCACTACCTCCAGTGGTCATACTTTTCTACTCTTTCTTTTAAAATAATTATTGAATGGATATACAAAGACTGTTCAGAAAAAATTCAGCCATAACTGTTTCTCTTTTTCACATTACGTGCCTGGAAACTTTCTGGACAGCCCTCCAGGTATAAAATAACTGGCCTCCACTGAGGGGTACCTCCATGTTCCGTTGAGGCTTATCAGTGGTAGAAGGATTAAAGAGAAATGGGTGGCATCAAAATATGCTTACAGGATTGAAATGATAGTTCTTTGTAATTATTTGGATGTAAGGATAGGGAGAAGAAAATAAATTACAATAATGTCCAAGATTTAGACCTGGGAAACTGGATAATGCTATTCTCTGCAATAAGGAAGAAAGGATAGGTTTGGGGTAAAACTGGGTGAGAGTGGATAAAGAATTAGGTTTTGTGTTTTTAATATTTGAAGTATGTATGACATTCAAGTGGAGAGATGAAGTAAACAAGAAACTCTGAAGCTTGATGAAGGCATTAGGGTTAAAGATATATGGTTAGTAATCAAAACATAAGACTGGATTATAATGCAAGGGAGAATGTATAGAATGACATACAATAGAGGATAGGTAAGTAAGGACATAAAGAAATATAATTAACATTGAATTAGGAGATGCATTAAATTTTAAACCTAAGAAACAGACATATTGTGTGTGTGTGTGTGTATAATTTTTTAATGGTTAGATGCTAGGTCACAAGACATAACAATAAATGACTATATTAGAAATTTTGGGAGTCATATTCTCTCTGCAATGAAATCAAACTGCTTGAGGTGAGTTCAGGACTCTTCCCGCAACAGGACTTGCGACAAAACACCTCAAGACTGCAAGATCTCGAATTTGAATGACTGAGAATTTTAGACCTTAAGACTTATAAAACTTGAGACCATGAGACCTCAATACTAAAGTCTGTGAGACAAGGAAACTCTAAGACTGGAGATTATGAAACTGAGAAGCCATGACACCACAGGGCTCTTTGACTGCAAGTCCTCAAGTCTGCACGATTTTGAAACTGCAAGACTGAAGGATTGCAAGATCCTTGCTGCTTTCCAATGCCACTTCTAGCCTCTGCTTACTTAGCAAATTTCCTGTGTAAGGGAATATCTTAGCAGAGAAGATTATCTTTGTTTTGGTGTCCCTTCCAGAATAAATGTTCTTGTACCAGAGGACAGGTTAATCAAAAGTATGGCTGCTCTCTCTCCACCTGAGAAGACTGTGCTTCTCTCGTGGGCTAGCTTCTCTGCCCAACCTGCTGCTTCCGATCTGACTCCAGCATGAAAATGTCCTCTCTCTCTCTTGTGATTATCCTTGTTGAATTTACTTTTATAGTTTTTAAATATTTGGGTTCATTGTCTTTGAGTGAATTCAAATAAAAACTTTTGTTATTCTTGTTTATTGGGAGATTTTATCCTTTTTCAGTGAGGGGAAGGGCTTTGCACTGTTCCAGTGCTGCGGCTGTCTCCAAGTGCTCATCTAGGGGTTGCAGCCTGAAAGCCTAGCAGGATTATAGCTTCATAGCGTCAGGTGCAGAAAACCCATGGTCTTTTGCTTCCCAGATTTTACCATCTTGTATTATTTATTTGCAGTCCTGATTTCAAAGTAATTAAGGGCAAAATTGAAGTGACTAAAGTTATAACAAATGAAACTTCTAATAACATCAAAAGTTTGGCCTTGTTGTGGCTCAAGTTGATGGGGCGAGGCTAAAAGGAGCGAATTTTTTTAATTCCCTGACATCTAATTCCAAGCCTTGCTTGAAGAGTAAAGCCACAGCATTTCTATAAACACTTCAATTTCTGCTTGAAGCAATCAACTATTCTGTCTTTTAATCTAGCTACCTGAGAGAAGAAAGAGCATAATTTCTTAGAGAATATATAAGGGCTGTCCAGAAAAGAATCCAGGCATAAATGCCTCTATTTTTCATAGTATATGGCTAGATACTTTCTGAACAACCCATATGTGTGTGTGTGTGTGTGTCTGTGTGTGTGTAATTATTTTTGGTCTATAATTTTTTCACGTATTTTGCACTAATCTGGACCTCATACGTATATGTTAGACCTTTTATTATTTCTCACAGTTCTTAAATAATCTATGCTGTTTGTTTATTAGGAAAAAAATCCCTCTCTCTTTGTTTTTCAGTTTGAGTAATTTTTATTGACACATTTTCAAGCTCATGGATTCTTTCCTTGACTATGTCAGGTCTTCTGATGAATCCATTGAAAAAATTCATTCTCTCTCCTAGTGTTCTTTTTTCTAGCATGTCCAACTTATTTTCTTTTGTTTTTACTCATCTGAAGAAATTATACTCTGATCACGCATCATGTAAACCTTTTCTATTACACTCTTTGTTAGTCTAATCATAGTTATTTTAATTTTCCTGTATGGCAGTTCCAACATGTATATCGCACTTGATTCTGATTTTATTCTGCCTTACAGCAGTGTGTTGTTCTCTTTCTCTTTTAAAGCTGGACATAGTTTTCTCAAGTATAGATTGAGAAAACTCGTTTTTATGCCTGAAAATAGACATGGTTTTCTAATTTCTAGGCTTTTAGTGTGAAGGATTAAGTCAACCTAGTTAAGTTTTTTTATTGCCATGGCTCACAGTTCAACACAGACCTCAAATTCCTTTAGTGTTACCTTGTATTCAGGGTGGAGATTGGTTTTGCAGAAGGTTGTGTTTTTTTCAATTTGTATTCTAATCTGAACTTTATGTCTTTCTTTTGTACCATTACTTCAGTGAAGATCTCTCTTCGAGCTTTTGCTTCTCTCCAAGATTTGTTACCCAAGTTGTCTAGTATGCCTGTAGGGAAATTTGGAAGTATTCTTTGTTTTAAATTTGCCTCAGTCTAGGCAGGCATTGTGTCCCTGGGTCTCAGGGATAGTATCTTCCTACTGTTGCTTCCCCATCCCAACTTGTAGGTCTGGGATGTATTCCTGATGTTCATTCAGGGAGAGAGAGTTTTATTTTATTTTTCATGTGCTCTTATTTCAGTTTCAGTGGGTTTTAATTAATGTCTTAAGGATATGGTGCTCTTCCATAGGTTTTGTTCCACAGGGGAGACATATTCAGGTGGGCTTTGCACTTTTCTTAAATAGCGGCTATCCCCCTCATCCATGGCTGCACCATGTTGGATGCTTTTTTATGTTTCTTTCCTTGCTCCCATCTCTTCTGGTGAGCACCCAGTTAGGTCTACCGATTATATAGACATGAAAAGAAAAAGAAAATAATGTTATCAATATTTTCAAGTCAATAAATTTGACAACTTGGAAGAAATGAAAAAATGTTCTGAAAAATGCAATATACCCAAACTGAGTATATAAGCTTCCTATTGTATAAAAATTACCACAAACTAAGGGTTTTTAAACATTTATCTGGTCTGTAGACCGTCAGTCCATATAAAGCCCAGTTAAGTTCTCTGCTCATAGTCTCACAAAGCTGAACCTAGGTATTGGCTAGGCCTTGTTCTTATATGATGCCCAGGGTCTTCTTCCAAGTTCACTGGTTGTTGGCAGAATCCACTTCTGTTAAGATTATGAGGCCTTTGGTCCCTAAAGATCATCCAGTATTCCCTCCCACACAGCCATCTCTACTTCATAGCTATTTATTTTTTAAAAATCAACAGAAAAATCTATCTCTTAAGGTAGGGTTTAATCCCTCTTTTAAAGGCTCACGTAATTAGATCAGGTTCAATTGTTTCCCTTTCCATTATTCAAAGTCAACTGCTTCCTTGTGACCTAATCACAGGAGTGAAATCACATCATAGCCACAAGTCCAGCCTGGCATTCAAGGAAAGGGGATGGCCAAAGCCAAGTATCACATCTGAACATACCTACATTTATTAAATGAATTAAATTTATAAGTTTTTAAAAATGCCATTAGGGAATCTCCAATCCTAGGTGGTTTTACTGGTAATTAGACCAAACATTTAAGAAATATAAAAAAAGTCTTACACAAACTTTTTTTGAAATTAAGGAGGGGGAACATGTCCAGACTTATTTATAAAGACATAGTAACTTTGATACCAATCTCTAGTAAGGACATTTACAAAAAATAAAAGACCAGTATTTCACATCAACATAGACAGAAATCTTCAGCAAATTGTTAGCAAATCAAATTCAGCAACAATAAAAAACAATGTATTATGACTAAGTTTTATCTCAGAAATGCAAGGTTGATTTATCATTCAAATAACCACTATGACTCATTTCATTAACAGAATAAAAAAGAAAATTAATATAATCACCTCTATAGATGCTGAAAAGTTTTTTAGAAAAATTCAATACCCCTTTATTATAGAAAATTTCAATGAACAAGAAATAAAAAGGAATAATCTCAATATAATAAAGAGCATCTACAACCAAATACAGTTAACATCATATGTGTATTATACTTCAAATGGTGCGGTGTGGAATTATTTTTCATTAAATTCAAGGATAATACAAGGCTATCTGTTCTCCCCACCTCTATTTAACATTGTACTGGAATTCCTAGGCAATAAAATAAGTCAATAGAAAGAAATACAGACATAAATAAAAGTCATAAATAATAAAAATTACTCTGTCACTATTTGTATGGCATAAATTGTGAAAAGAAAAATTAAGAAACACAGGAGAAAATTACTAGAATTAATCAGTAAATTTAACAAGGCATCAAGGTACAAGGTCAGTAAAATTTATTCTCTATAAAAAGTTAAAATATAAGAACAATCAATTATTTCTTCAACATAATAAAGATCCTTTTTAAAGAAGTAGACAGTATTTATACTTAATGTGTAAAACACTAGGTACATTTTTATTAAATTCAGAATAAATACAAGAATAACATTTATTGCCTTTTTGTTTTTAAATTGTTATGCAATATCTGAGTATTACAATAAGTAACAAAAATAAGAGATACTAATATTGGAAGTGAAGAATCACAAATATTAAGCACAGATATTATTTCTAGAGCTCTAGAAAATAATAACCAGACTAAAGATAAGCAAATAATATTTCTGTTTATACTATTAGCAAAATATTAAAACTAGAAATAACATCTTGAAAAAAGCTAA
Organism: Lyroderma lyra; assembly: GCA_004026885.1. Classification (NCBI taxonomy): domain Eukaryota; kingdom Metazoa; phylum Chordata; class Mammalia; order Chiroptera; family Megadermatidae; genus Lyroderma; species Lyroderma lyra. Next base: position 215,515 of record PVJL010000780.1, read on the forward strand.
AATATATTACAAAATTATATCTAAAAAAGATATTATGTTCTGACCTATAGAAAAATGCTAAATGCTATAAATGTATTATTTATTTTCCCAAATTAATTAAAGTTAATTGCAATTTAAATAAAAATACTAATAAAGGTTTTAACTTGAAAAGATGCTTAAAAATAAACTTGTACAAATAAATAATAACATTTAGAAAAAGAATTGTAATAAAGGTGGATTTGCTTTAGTAGATATTGTATTTATGACTATTATAATAAATAATACAAATAATTTTAATGTTTGTAAAAGATGATAAATCTGATAGGATAGAGTGGATAATCCTGAAAAGGCAATAATACAAATACAAATGTTATATATGAGGACGAAGCAGCACAAACTAATGAATGAATAATGAATTATTCAATAAAGACTAGCAAAACCAACATAAGGTAATTCTCAGTTTTTATATAATTCATTTTTATATAAACATTGATTGAAATACACTATTATTTTATAATACCCCAAACTGCCTCTTTTATACAAAATATGGTCTCCCATATTTCACCTAGTAAGTTTTAGAACTACAGCATGGTGGTGTTATTTTAAGAGTAATGAACTTGGTTACCTGGAAAAGAGATATGAAAAGTCACTTTTTAAACTTTTGAGGTGAGGTCTTCCAGTCCCCAAAAATTGAAAGCAATTTTATATTTTATACATACTAAACTGAGATAGAATTCTGTATTATCTTATCAACTTTATAAGAATATTTCAATGTTGCATTTTTTCATTCATTCTGTATATACACATTAGCAATGTTTGTGCATAATAAAGAATAAAATCATTTATCATTAAAAAAATTGTTTTCAAAAGCAATGTTGTCCACGATGTAATTCCGAAATGGAATGATCTTTTTCCATATTTGTACCGTGGTGTTTAAGAGATTTGTGAAAAAAAAATTGACCCTTTAATTAGTGACACTCAAGTAGTCTGTTTCTGGAGCCTGCTGGTTCCTGTCAGAGGGCAGGGACTTCAGCACATTAGTACAAATGTGTTTAAGGGTGTGTCTTTATCCATTTTCCCATTTTAAATGATCTTCTATGGAACCAACTTTGAAGATTTGTGAGACAGCTAGTGGGCAAGTTTCAGTGTGTGAGTCCAGGCAGAGAGAGAAGCAAAGTAGCCATTATAGAAATTACAGATATAAACTTGTGTGACAGGGCTAGATATTTGCACCTGTAGTGGTTACCTGGATTCTCCTGAAGTTCTGGAAACCCTAAAAGAAGAAGGGAGATGAGGTAGGGATGACTATCACATGCTGGTGAATTAACCATGAAATAAGGTAGCATGAAGAGCTTTGTAATTATTATTTATGGCCCCTTGAAAAAGGAAGAATTTTTGTCCATCCCTTTTGGAGTTTCTTTCTATGTTAATCTCTCCCTTACTTCATGTTTTTGTGACAATCTATTCCACCTTAAATTACTCTATGTACGAAGACAAAGAATACTCACCTAGGATTTACGTGACCTGGATTCTCCAATCCCCACTGGTTTTCTAAACTACCAGGTCTTTCCCCTCTCTGACCCTCCTTATCCATATATTCAGGAATTCAAGTAAATTATATCTAAAAGCAGTGTAAAAAAAAAAAGAGGGAGGATTAAAGGGCAGATAGTATATATTGCACAGGAGGATGGCTTGAAGCTGTTCTTGCCTGGCATGACACATACAAATTAGAAAAAAAAAATCAATTGCCTATAATCAAAGCATGGAATATATATGATATGTGATTCTTCACTTCAATATTCCCATTAATGCACCTGCTTTCTGAGGTCTACTACAGCTCTGTCATTCCATAGTTTTAAAATTCTTTCCCATGTATTCCTTCACTGTGCCCACCAAGCCATATTTGCGTGTCACCAATACAGTATGGATGACAGTCTGTGGGGAGAAGCAGCTATACCCAGTGTTTAAGAATGTAGACTCTGCAGTCAGATTTTCTGAGATCAAATGCTGGGTCTACTCTTTCCTACATGTGAATTCTTAGGCAATTGACTTAGTTTCTCTGTGCTCCACGTTCTCATCTGTAATTAGTATCTACCTCCTTGTGTGGCTGTGAGATTTCATTCATTAATGCATGCAAAGCTTTTGACCTTGTGACTCATCTATAGTAAAGCAGTTAATAAAGAGTTGCTATTACTAATGTTCATTTTAATTCAATTTGGAATTGCTGAAGATAGGTGCTTTACATAATTCTGTCTGTGTCCTCCCTTTTCCTTCCTTCTTAGCTCCTTCTCTCCCTCTTCCTTTTTTCTTCCTTCCTTCCTTTTCCCTCCCTCCACCCTTCTCTCTTTCTTCTTCTTTTCTTTCTTTTTTCTTAACCTCTATCTGCCTCTACTTTTCTAGATTGATGTTTCAGGAGGCCTGCACTTACTTTGCAAGTACCTTGGGTCAATCTGACTTGACCAAGTGGGCCCGGGGCCTGGGGGCTTGCTAAATGTCTCTAGTGTCCAGGCTATGCTCATTGTAAGCCTCCTCAGGCTGTGATGAGTGCCAGGAACAGATTTCATTAATCCTACCATTAGTAGGTTGGAATTCATTGCAATTAATACAATACCTGTTTCTCTAACTTTGCCAACATTTTCTTGACACCGCGTATGACCTGTTATTTCTCAACAAAAGCTGGCAAGCACGACACGGCAGTGAAGTAAAACAGCCCAGCAGGCCAGAAACTGCTGAGTGCATCCATGCCGAAATGAACAGCACATTCCAAAGAGATCCACAGCAGTTCAGAATTGGGGGGCAGGGGGAGAGAAAAAAAACCAAATAAACAAAAAAGGGAAGAATGCAAAATCACTTAGAGGAGCGAGTAATCCTCTAGGCCCCCAGATTTTCCACATGTATCTTCCCTGCATTGAAAACCAGGGTGACTTCCACCCTAGAATCCTTGACAATTCTGGTTGTAGTACCATGTTTTGAGATGTCCTTTTTAACAGTCCCCATCCCACTTTATCCTCACAAAAGGAATCACATATGTCCTCCTGATGAAACAAGTCTCTAAAGTCTTTGAAGTTTCTGCCAGCAATGTCAAAAGGGAAAACAACATGTATGAGTAGCTTTAGTTAGAGCTCAGAGTTGACATGAAATCAGACAGGAAAGATATCTACATGGTACAGGAAAATAGGCAAAGGAAGGATGGAGTTTGTTTAGTTTCAAAGGCTTTAGCTTTCCCCTCAAGATTTTTGTGAAAAGTGAGCATATCAAACCAATTTCCCTGTTCTATATCTATCTCTGGTGCGCACAGGTAGAGTTTGTATTTTCTTGACTAAAATACTACACTTCCTAGTAGGACGATGCAAGGAATATTAATGGAAAGGAAGAACGTTGAGACAAACTTTGGATGGTCCATACAGTGGTTCAACACAACTGTTCCCATTTGTTGTAACAGGACCTGGGCCAAAAAAAAAAAGATGAATAATATTGGGAACTTGTCTGTCCTCAAAGACGCACACTCTAATAAAGGGTGGTAGACATGAAATAAATTAATCATGGCAAGTGGTAGGAATTGCCATAAAGAAAATGTTCAGAGTTCCATGGGAGAGAAAATCAGGACAATCTAGTTTAATTTGAGAGGCATAAGAAAAGGTTTCTCGCAGTGGTTCTCAACCCTCCTACTGCCGCGACCCTGTAATACAGCTCCTCATGGTGTGGTGACCCCCATAAAATTATTTTCGTTGCTACTTCATAACTGTCATGTTGCTACTGTTATGACTCGTAATCTGATATGTGTTTTCCGATGGTCTTAGGCGACCCCTGTGAAAGGGTCGTTTGACCCCCAAAGGGGTCGTGACCCACAGATTGAGAACCACTGCAAGTGTCAGGGAACGGCTGCATCTGGCTGTAATCTGTAGAGAGATATAAAGAAGTATAAAAATTGAAACTGCCACGTGGAATTATTAATAAATTTATCAGTGATAACATCCAATTATTTTCAAATAAAGCTAGCTGAAAAGGAAAAGTAGTTCAGTGGTGTTCAGTTAATTTTCTCAAGGATCAGAGGCATTTCTTGCTATTTATTGAACTAACAAAGAATAATTGCTGCCTATTCCCTGCAAAGCTCTAGAGTCTAACCAAGATTTTAGTCTAAAATGTAACACCTCCTTGTACTCTTCACCATTCTTAGCACAGAATTCTACACTACATGAGTATGAACTAATAATATCTGAATGATTGTGAGAACCAGTTAGAAATGGTTGCACAAAGCTCCAAAAATTAAAAGTAGGAACAGACATATGTTAGCTCAGAACACTAGGGGAATATAAGGACACATTTAGGAACCTAGATCTAGAGATTTATTTGCCATGTATTTTTGTTACATATTGACACATTGATCTAGAAAACAATCATTTACCAGACAATCATTTTTGAATGATTACTTTTATTGTTCGCTGCAACACGGAAGGATGTCAGTAATCTCAGACACCAGATTTTAGCCACTGGAGCCACTTAGTTATTGGCCTTAAAAGTATCTCCTTATTTTACTGTCATGTTTGATTGCATCTGTTGGAATTAAAGTAGATCACTGTATGCTGGTGTGCACTGACCTAGTTAAATGTACAGGTAAATGACATCTTTTTCAATGGAGTGGTTTCAAGATAAACAGCAAATATTTATACTCCTCTAAAGTATTGTTCTAGAAATGACAGCAATAATTCATAAAAGTAAGAAAGCTATCTGAGTTATAGAGTTTTGCTTTATTACTCAGGGCTATAAATTATTGCAATTTCACCATCTAATTCATTGTGGAATACTACAGAGTCTATTGAAGGTCTCCAACTGAAGATATTTACTTTTGTATATAGAGAAAAGCTTTCTCATCTAATTAAACCTGAGACAAAGTTTGTTGGCTAGGTTGGCATTTTCTAATAATTATTCATTTTACATTGGGAGTAAATTCCAAACTGTATTTAATGGGCACAAATGGTATGAATTAACTGTCAGTTTTGAAATTAAACAACCTTATTTTATGATCAAGACAAGCATTCTCAGAAAAAAAATTTTAATTTCAATTATATGGTACCAAATATAAAGTAGTGATTTCTAGCTCTTTGCTTTATGTAACTTCTAGCTCTTCGCTTATGTACTTTACTAGTGGAATTTACTGAGCACTTTCATGTATATTTTTTCCATTAAAGCACATTACAGATGCATATTTATGTACATTAGATTATATGAAATTGTCAATATTAGTTCTTATTTGTCCTATAGAAATGGGAATTTCTAATGGTTCACCTTAATATATGGTCCTGCTGATGAGGGCAATCGTAGTTACGCCAGCCTTCCATATCTTTCATGAACACGTTTTCCTCTAATGGAGCCACTTAAAATGAAACTAAAGAGGTTTGAAAAGCACTCTTTTTTTTTCTTCATTTAATGAAATGAATGTTCTTCTATTTTGAAATATCTTATTAAACTTCTATAAGGACAAATTCTTCCAACTAATACATGAAAAGAAAAAAATTTTTGAAAGGAGATTTATGCTAAGACAACATTTATATCCTCAGAACATAAAGATAGTAAAAGGAATTGGAAAAAGATTATCATCTACATAATATGATAGATAAAATGCCAAATTATGAAAGACAAAGACATATTTGAATACTTAGAGTTCATTAAAATACAGTATTTTGGCCACAGTGTCAGTGGTAATGTGAACCCCCGACCTTGGGTAATCATAAAAAATAAGCTTAGAATTTCTCAGAAGAGGTGATCAATTAGCAGTATTTGGTTTTGTATTTGATTTTTTAACACCTAAACACAATCAGTTTGCTTATTTTATATTTAAAAGCTATTTTCAACTTGGCAATATTTCTCATCTCTGCAATAATTATTGTTGTTCTCTTTTGACTACATGACTTCATGATGCCATAACTTAGCCTCAATAAATTAAGTTTCAAAGAGTTCCAATCTTAAATTAGTAATTTCTCTGTCTTCTTCCACCCACCTTTTTTCTGGCAGCATGGACTATTTCATCTGAGATAAGTCAAGCTTAGTATAATGGGTAATGTTTCTGAACTAAAGTGGAAGGTAATGGACCAGGGCTGGAAAAGGTGATCCATGCCAGACTGTTCTGATCTTTCATAGTACTGTCTGCTTACCTACTTGGCAAATTGAATTCACTCTTTTTAGTCATGCATAACTGGGGTCACTTAAACATTAAAAGGCTGAAACTTCTTTCCCTCTCATCCTTTGACCTAAGTTAATCTGTTGCTATTCTTTGGTACAGCATAAAGGAGGATGTGTGGGTATGTACATACGTGTGAATGTATGTGTGTATGCATGTGCATGCCCGAAGTTGTGCACATTAGTGGTGCTCTTTTGAAAAGTGGGGCCAAATTTCGTGTTTCATATGTCTATATCCTATAAGGACATATGTGAATGGAAACCTCAAGTTAACTTAGAATGCCAATAGGTATAATTAACTCTTTATAGATAATTATCATTTATAAACCCTCTTTCTATACCCTGAATGTCTTGCTTCTTCTCTTAAAATAAACATAGGGATATCTTGTGTATATATAATACACAAGATATGGATCCTAAAAGTGTTGGATAAAAGGACAGGAAATTGACAAGGATAAGAGCTACAACATTTACACTTTAAGGAGAATGCTGAGATATGGCACTGAGATGCTGTTAGAATGGCTGTTGGAAGCTGGAAATAAATGATGGCCCACACCTAAGTGAAATAGAGATACCAGAAATACTAAGGCAGATGGTAAAGTAATGCTTAGAAAAATGGGCATGCTTGATTGGATTTACTAAGTGAAGCTAGAAAACACAACTGCTAATTATGTTACAAAAGAGAACCCCAATGACTGTTTACCAAGGTAATTAGCAATGCATGCATGAGAGAGGAACTAGTGTATTTGTAAAGCTTCAGGCATCCTCTCTAGTTCAGGGCAGATGGTAGAAGATGCTAAGAACTGGGCTCACTGAGAGAAATAGAAATAATAAGATCCTAACATAAAAGAGGCCAGATGACAGCAAATTCAAAGTCATAGTAATGAGTGCCAATGTCAGTGTGCAGCCCAAGATCTATGGAAATGAGTCGAAGGACACAGTACAGTGTTCCTGGAAAAGACAGGTCAGCCAACAAGGGTATGAACAGCCACCCTAATAAAATATCCCAATCTCTTTCCTAGTTTCCAGATCTGAGCCAGTTCTCAAATCCCATTAATTAATCCATTGATTGATGGAAAGGGTGAGTACTCATGAAAAATGACTGAATATTATGCCATATGTATACAATTATGATTTTTCCCAGTATCCCAACAGACTTAGGACTAAATAGTCAGATAAGTATACAACATGAAAATGTAAATGTGCTGACATTTTGAGGACTGAAACACAAAGTTCAAATTGATATAAACACTTGAGGGCCTAAGTCATCATCATGGCCCTACTATTAAAGTGGGTGCATATGAAAATGTGATAATAGGATTTCTGGTCCAGCTGACACTGAATTACTGCAGACATCCCATAATTTGTTTCTCTGGTCCTTGAATGCATAATTGGAATGAACATATTTGATTGTTGAAAGAACTTCATAGTGGTTTCTCGGCCTGTGGTACCAGAGCTGTTGTAGTGGGGAAGATACAGTGGAAACCTCTGAATCTGTCCCCCAACCCCACTCCTGGACAAGATGATACACCAAAAACACCCTGTAGGAGTAGACATATAGTGTGAAGATCTTTTTTATTACACTCTCATTGACCTCACTCTCATTGACTGTGTTGGAGAATTTGTGCTTTAGCCTCTGTTTTCTAGATATCCTCTTCTTAGAGGAAAAACACTTCTACAAGACTCTAGCAGAATTGTTTGCAATTGTTACTGCCAAGTCACTTGGGCTTCTTATACTAAGAGACCAACAAATCAGAAAAAGAATCACAATGCTGTCATGAGTAGTGTATCCTGGTCATCAGTGTATATGAGTAGGCTTCTGTTACACAGCGCTGGTAAAGACAGAATATTTGATATCTGTTTGACCCACTGGAGTATCTCTTAGTACTCTCCTCTCTAATTTGATGGTAAATGGACAAGTGCATCAGCTACAGCTCACCATGGTGAGCAGATCATGGTGACCAGGGCCTCCTACCTTATAAGAATAACAATCTGGGTCACTGTAAGGTGGGTCATCTAGACAAGCAGGAGTGCTAGAAGAAGTATAGGTGCATCTAGAATGGATAACATACAAGAGATATAATGAGTATTAGTTGCAGTCTCAAAATGAATTGCTACATGGGCACGGAAGTTTTAAAATTCTTCTAAGTTTCTCCGGGAAAAAGAGCAGTGTTCAAACAGAATATTGTAGAAGCTGTTCCCAGTTAGAATGAGTTTACTGTTCAGACAAGTGTTTCCCAGCAGTGCAAGGAGTACATTGCAAAAAATGCTGCAACTGATGCACCACCTAAAATCCCTTTCAAGATAAAGCACTTGTTCTCCCAGCTCTCCAGGAATTTACTTCAGCTGAAGGAAGCTGCCCCACCCAAGGTTAACACTACTTCTAAGATCAGGGTACAAAAACTCAGCCTCTTGCTTCAATTCTGAAGGGCCATCTCAGCTCCAGAGCTCCCCATACTTTTGTCTGGGGGATTTGTTTTGACTATATCACTATTGAGTTTTTCTCTTCTCCCAAACTTGCACATATTCCTCTTAGATGTGTTGATCCTGATAACACTCCAATGAAAACCTCCTGCATGCAAATCTCTATCTCTTTCTGTTTCCTAAAGAAACTAATTTAGGACACAAGGTCACACAGTCTATAGGTGACAACCAGAAGTAGAACTCAGGCTTCCAGACTCTCTTTCCTCTATATCTTATTGTTAAATCTTCTCAATATGTTTTTCATCTATGCTATTATACAGCGATATATAAATTATCTGTTTATGTCTGGAAAACAATCCAGCCATTGTCAATATAACAAGAACAATTACATGGCTGGATACTTTCCAGACAGTCCTCGTATATCTGTGCTCCAAACTAAGATATAAGCTTCTTGAGGACAAGGGGGTGTATCATAGACATACAAGGTGTGATAAAAAAGAAATATATGTTTAAATTTAAAAAGTTTTATTATAGTAAAAGACATATTGACAGTAACCCCCTCAAAATATGCTGCCTCACTTCAAACACACTTAATCTCATTTTTTCCACTTTCTGAAGCAATTCTGGATATCCCATTTCATGAGTGTCTTTAGTTGTGCTGTCATGGCTGCCTCGATGTTCTAAAACAATTCAAAACATTTACCTTTCATACTCATTTTGTCTTTGGAGAAGAGTCAGATGTCACACAGTGCCAGATCTGATGAATAAGGTGGATGAGGACACACCATGATGTTTTTATTTGACACAAATTGCTGTACCAGAAGCAATATGTGACTTCAATCAATTTATTTGTTTCCTAAATTGAGCAAATTTAGCAGCTTATATTAAGCAATTATAATTGCAATGGTAAGTATTCGCCACTTTATTTGAAAATTGTGATTGCAATGAATTAACATTTAAGCGTTTTCCTCACAGGAATTGCAGTGTATTCGATGAGTTATTAAGAATTCAATGCTGTCTGTCCTGGCTTTCTATTGTCACTGCCAATGCAGGGATATTCACAGAACTCCTTATTGTTTTACTTCCTCTTCATTGCCCCTATATTTATTGCTATCTTTATCTTCCTACACTATAACTATTAGTGGATAATCTTTTCTTCTCAAAAGTCTACATGAACCCCTATTTTCTAAAGGTTAAGTGTAAACCCAGTAAAATGTTTCTGGATGCATGGAAGTTTCTTTGTATTTAATACCGCCTTGTTTCTCAGTTTTATTTACTATAATATTACTTCATGCACCTTAAATTTCTTTCTGCATGATTTTGCTCTCATTATTCTCTTCCCTCTCATATATTCTTTCAACCTCCATTAGTCAAAATTTTAACAATCCTTCAGGGTCCAGATCAAATGTCACTGCCTCAGTTCTTATTTATACTCTTCCAATAACTGCCTCTTCCAAGCTAAAAGAAATCTTTTTTTTTTTTTGTATTAAGTCTACCTGCTGCTATGTTTAATTCTTTTCTGGAATGTGTATTATAATATCTCTATTTGTCTTATCCCCCATGCTTTCTCCTTTTCCCCTCAAAGCATAGCTTTGTGCATGGTAGTTACTAGGTAATGTTTACTGAGTGAATGAGATAAAGATGAATGTTGAAAACATAATAGCTGATCACAGGGAACCGATTTGCCTCTCTTCAGGTATATGTGTCAGATGTATTTAGTTACATTTATATGGTAAACCATGTACATACTGAGGGGAGACTTTAGGGAAAGAAAATATTTGAATAGCAATTGAGGGAAGAGAAATACTTTTAATACCAAGGAGAGAAAAGACGTTGACACAGAAGTGGATCCTTGCTTCTTGCCTACATTTCATACCTAAATTCAGTGATAAAAGTGAAAAAATACAACACATTTTCATACATTCACTGCCTTATTTAATAATGATATTAAGGTTAGAGTAATTTTAATTTATATCCTGAAAATATCTATCTGTAATTTCTATTGTGTGTATATGTTTGTGTTGTGGTCTTTTAAGTGTGTCATCTAAACTTGCCTGTTTTCCAGACATTCGCTATTTTTAAATGGGCCATAACATGGCTGTAACTGTAATCTTCAGTTATAATTTTGGTTACAGTAGTCTACTTTGTTGTGTTTCTTGACAGTTGAGATGCAATTTCAGGGGCTGGTTTCAGCACCTTGTTCAGAGTAATGGGATTAGGAACATTTTTTTGTGTGTGCATTTGTACACCTTGGATTCAACAGGGCAATCTATGTTTCTCCATACTAGTAAATACATATTCAAAAGTAATTGGCAAAGGAATACAATAGGCAGCTATAATCATTCTGTAAGTATCCACAAAAGTCTTCAAGCAACTTTTTCTTAATAAAAATGCTTTTAAAAAATCAAACAGAACATCAGGCTGAGGAATACATGACGACCATTTAATCCAAAATACTGACCTCCCTTTATATATAACAGACTTCTACTTAAATTATTCTTTAAGCATGAAAATTTGCATAATAAGAAGAAAAGACAACAATAATTTGATTTTTAGTAAAAAATACATAGTTGCATGTTTGTATATGGAAGCAAAGATAAGATGCATACAGAAATGTGCATAGTGGTTTCAGAGTTATGATTGTTCTTTGTGCTTACCTTTGTTTTTTGGTATTTCTCCCATGAGCATGTGTGATTAAAAATAATACACAAGTTTTGTAAAAATAAATCATTAGCTTGCCCTCACAATGCTAAGGCAAAACAAGAGTCTTATCAGAGATCATAGATTTAAGTAGATAACATACCTTATGAGCCAAATAAATATTGATGGCAGCAGGATAATAGAGGTAAGGAGACCAACCTGAGAAGCATAATGTTATTATGGGGAAGATACAAAGCAATTTGGTTGGCCATCCTTCCCCCTCATGGTCTTTGTCCCTGTCTACTACCTACCTTCTATTTGTGCAGCAACTATGTATAGTTGTTCAAGATGGTTTTGAAAATATCTTCCATTTCTCATAATTTTTACTTTCAAGCCTTCATATTTCACATTGATGCTTTTCTTTATAGATGATCATGATAGTGACAATGATAATAATAATGAACATTTCTGTGTGCTTACTATGTGTCAGAGCAATTCTAAATATTTCAGTAGAACTCATTCAATCTCTGCCTCAAAACTTGAGTTTGACACTATTATTTTACTGACTCTACAATGGAGGCAAAGTTTTGAAGAGGTTAATTAATATGCCTAAAGCCACAAAACTGTTAATAATGATAATCCACTCTAAATTGTAATGAAATAAAACTCGTCTGGAACTTATCAAATGATATTCTTAAATTTCAATTGAATCTAAACACAATATGATTGCTTCAATGGTTTTTGTAGAATTGGAAACTCAATGTCAAAAAACATCCAATATGTCAATGTTCGTCAGGGTTATAATAGACTTCAAAGCCTATTGCTCAGATTTAAAAATATATAAGATAGGAAATATGAAATAAGGACTTTGTTAGTTCTTTCATAGTTAACAAGATTATATATTATTTTACAGAGCATAATATGCTTTCTTTTTTCATATGTTACACCATCTGTCTCTGGTTTGGTATGGGATTAGAATGGCCATGATCATAATACAAGGAGAAAAATGTGTTAAAATTCAGCTTTGACATTGAAAATAATATTGCAGAAAAATAATAAGATTGACAGCCACTCTTCAGGGAGAGAAAATTACTTCCTAGTCAAGGTTGTGTGATTCATAATAGACAAGCTAGAAGAGAAAGGAGAAAGGAGAAAGGTGTGGAAATGCAGATGTATTTGTTATAATATCTGACCTCGTAGACAGCAGAAGCATGTTAAGAGAGTAAGATAAATGGCAGTGACTTAAATAAAAAAGTTGTCTGTCCTGTTTTCCCTTTGATATTCTGGAGGAAAATCATGTGTAGTCTATCTTCCTTCACAAAGTTGTGTCTCATACTACATATTTTTTATCCACATATATACACACATGGGTTTTTGATATTATACCTTACAGACATTGGCTGCTTTTTACTTTAATCAATTATATAAGTGGTATTTAAATTTTAATAAATAAAATTTTTATATTAATTTTAACAGTTATTTTATTTAAAAATGATGGGGAATTAGAAATGTATAATTGGATAGCTAATGGAATGACTTATTTAACTATACGGTTATGGAATGCTTAGTTCCCATGGCTTAATATTTATCATCTCATACAAAAATAAAATGGTTCAAGCATTTGTTGGTCTAACTCAGATACATGATTTTTTTCACTTTGCATTGCACATATTTGATGACTCATTGCTTTGTTAGGATGAAAATCCATCACACATTCATCACATGACATATTTTCATTATCTTTGTTTATTATCTCTAGCTTTTCTGCAAAGTATTTTGATTTGGATATTAACACAAATATAAATGAGCAGAAAAATGTCATTCAAATTCTCCTTTCTCCATTGCTCCTCATCCAAAACACTTTTTATTGTTTATCTAACTTCTTGCTTTTCCTGTATATACACTTTTATGAAATTGTTTCATGTAATGAAGTTACAATTACATTTTTGCTTTATCATTTAATATACATTTCATAACTCATTTCCCTTGCATATAACAAATAAAATGTAAAGTTCATGAATGCATTTGCATAAATAAAAATGCAGTATGGTATCAGGAAAACTTTATGAAACCATAATTTGAGGATGATCGGTTAATACCAGAAAAAAATAAATTTATCAATATTTTGCATGGCAGACATATGAAAAAATGCTCATCCTCATTAGCTATCATGGAAATGCAAATCAAAATCACAATGAGATACCACCTCACACCTGTTAGAATAGCTATTATCAACAAGACAAGGAATAACAAGTGCTGGAGAGGATGTGGAGAAAAAAGAAACTCTCACACACTGCTGGTGGGAATGTAAACTGGTACAACCACTGTGGAAGACAGTGTGGAGGTTCCTCAGAAAATTGGGAATGGAGCTACCATATGACCCAGCAATCCCTCTTCTGGAGATCTACTCAAAAAATTTGAAAACCTTTTTCCGTAAAGACTTATGTACCCCAATGTTCATCGCAGTGCTGTTCACAGTGGCCAAAATATGGAAACAACCAAAGTGCCCTGTGACAGATGACTGGATAAAGAAGCTATGGTACATGTACACAATGGAATATTACTCAGCTGTAAGAAAAGATGAAATATTGTCATTTGCAATAAAATGGATGAACCTGGAGATCATCATGCTTAGCAAAATAAGTCAGACAGAAAAAACAAACAAAAAAAAAAACTATGATTTCACTCATATGCAGAATATAAAACTGAAAGCAATGAAGAAAGAAAAATGAACAAACAAATAATCCATGGACACAATCAATTGTTTAATGTTTATTTGGGGACAAATGGGGAGAGGATGGGAGAAGAGGGAGCGGGTGGGAGAGGAGTGGGGGAAGCTAAATATAAGGTGATAGAAAGAGAAGTCACACTGGGTGGTGATCTTATTATACAACAAGTTGACAATGCACTGTAGAATTGTACACCTAGAATCTATGTAATCTTGCTAACAGATGTCACCCCAATAAGTCTAACAATAAAAATAAATTTAAAAAAATATTTTGCATGGGAGCATTTTTAATAATTTGTATCTTTCTTCAAACTATAAAAAAATCTGTATATGATGAGAAAAATCATTGGACAAAAAAAATTGATATTGCTTAATATTTGTAGATGAGTTATAATTTTCTAATATTTTAAGCAAACAGAGGAAACACAAAGGGAAACATTAAATATTCACATACATAAAGTGAATTGAATACATTAATATAACAAAAATCACTGCTCTTTACACTTCCTAATTTTCTGAAGGAAAAAAGAAAAAGCAGAGTTGATAAACTAATTTGCTTTGTTAGCTATAATAATTATGGATATCCACAATATATGAGATTTTTCTTTTCTTTTGATAATAAATGATGTCATAAAATGTGGCCCTTGAAGAAAATAAACATGGATCCCACCTAGAATCAGAAAGGAATGTAGGTTATTTTCAAAATTAACATCAGAACTCAAATTTAAAACTCTTCATCAATTGAAAGAATCATCTAGAGCATGGGTTCACAAGCAGTGCTACACGTACCCCTGGGGGTACATGCTGGGCCATTCAGGGGTACGCAAAAAAATCACACTTGATCTTAGCCAAAAGGCTGAGAAGCGATTCAAAAAAAATCAGTAATGGCAAAAAAAAACAAGTAAAGTAAAAAAATGCAAAATGTTAGTTATGGAATAATAAATGTTAATTTTGAATCGCTGTTAATGAAGACATTTCAAAATTATAATACATTAACAAATGATGATTGGCGAGGGTGTGGTTATGAACCCATCCCTGAAACCACTCTTCTACCAATCATTGTGCACAGTTTCAGAACAATCCATTTGGGATGTTTCTAGAACTTCCCCAAACATATAAATACATCTGTAGCCAGACTGATCAGTTTAATTATTGACTGAGTAAAAGTAAGTGTGTTGTCTTTAATCATAATTATTTTCAAGTAGTTTTTTAACTTAGTGTTTAAATACTTAATCATCATTATCAATATTTAACAGTGCTACAAACATTGTAAAATTAAATCTGTAGTGTGTATTATATTTAGTGTAGCAATTTTTCTTTTCTAACTTGTTACCTCATTTTCCACTATTTTACATTAAGATAGGCACTGAACAAAAATGTCAGTATTTAACAATAGCTATTTTAAAAGCAAGGGGTACAACTTATAGAAATGGGTTTGAAAGGGGTGCACAAGTGAAAAAATTTGGGGAACCACTGATCTAGAGGGTTTAGGAGTTTTAATGACAATTTTTAGCAAAAAAAAATATGTTAGCTGTTAGTCCTATTGATTGAAGTAATTTTATTTGGTTAAACTTTTAAATCAATAACTGAATTTTCCATATCCATCAGAATTTTCCTGGGTTCTTTAAATATATGGGAGCCAAAACAAATGCACATTCACAAATATTTGGTATTAGACACAAGATTTTGCAACATGAAACAAGAAATTCATCAGAAACAGGATTCCAAAGAACTTTTTTGTTACTTAAGAGAATTTCTTTCTGTTGATAGATTTGCTGATTTCTTTGTCACTGTGGTTCCAACATAGGATAATTTTTTATTCCTTATGTAAGTAGACCATTAAGAATAAGATCTGGGTATTTTTTCCTATTTTCTTTCAAATCCTTAAGAGTGTATTTTTTCACAAAGCAACTATAGGTCTAAGAAATCAACAAGGAAACTGATTTTTCTATGTATTTGGACATATGTCTGCTTTGCCTGCAAGAGTCTACAGTTACATCTATTGTTCCAGTATTTCTTCCTGTTTAGTATTTGTTGTCTTTAAAAAGTCACAGTTTGTACATTAAATTGTCTGATTACACTCCTTATGGAATCCATTTGTGAGGTCTTTATAGGATAGAAGAACTTCTCTGTGCAGCTTTGGCTTGATCACTTTTAAAAGCCCCTTTTCCCTAACTTTAATTCCTATCACCAGATGTCTACCCTAGAGTCTCTTGCCTCTCTTGCTCTTTGCCTGCGAGATGGGCAGGGTAAAGTGAAGATATCTCACACCCAGCAACTTCATCAGTGTTTGATCAACCATAGGAATCCCCTTCCCTTGAACATTATTGGGATTCCAGGTTGCTCTGCTGCCTCCTCTTTCACTGCCTTGCCAAGACAGGGCAACAGGATTGTATATTCCCTTTCTGGACGTCTTTCCTAATCTTTACACTATTCTCTTGCATACTTCCACTTGGCTCCAAGAGGGAAATTTCTTCACCCACCTTCTTCTATTGGGAAAGCAGCTGGAGTAGGCACTCTCAGTGAATAATCCAAAAGCACGATGACTACTACCATATACTCTCCCTAGTCCTCATGTTATATGTGCAGTGCATTTAAGATCTTCAAAGAAATATTACAGTAACATGTTTTTCACAAAAAAATAGGATTTTGAAACTAAAGCTAGCGAATATGAATCAAGAACAGCTAACAATGTCCACAACCTACTTCTTCACACCTTTATCTATGAAGGGTCTGCCCAATTCAGTCTTGAGGAATTGAGAGCGTTTAAAAATATATCTATTAAAGCGGGACTCTTTACTAGTTACTATACTACTACTGATATACATGGGCATGAAAAGTGATTACTGCAAATAACGTATCTACGTCATTATTTTTATTCTTTTGGATCCCATATGTGGTACCTCACTTCTATTATTAATGGAACATTTGTAGATGTTTAAACATGTCTCATTGTACAGTACAGGTTTTGGTTTTTTGTTTTGTTTTGGTTTGGTTTGGTTTGGTTTTTGCTGGATTCCAACAATACTACTTTATTTTATAAAAATATATTTGCAGCCACGTAGGCTAGTAATCATTTTCTGAATATTCCTCACATTTTGCCTTATTGAGCTTTTCTTCTCTTTTTTTTGCCTCCTACCTCTACCTCTACTAATGCAATTATAACTTTATAGATAATGAATGTCTCCGATCTCATGCCTTCAGTTAATCTTGTCCTCGTTTCTCACCACTCACTAATTTGTAAACTCTTTTAAAGTAGGGGTCATAGTGCCTAGAACATAAAATCATACTTTGACCATAAGAGAAAAACAGGGAGCATTTATTGATTTGAATCAGTAGAGATACATGTAACTGGTTTGAAAAGGTATTTTATGAAGTATGAAGTTTTTACTCAAGAATTAAATTAAATAGACTTTTAATCTGTGTGACGGTTGTGATAAATGACAGAATCCTAACTAGCACGTGGTCCTTAACAAGGTCAAGATTATCTCATAAACTTACGAGATAGCTAGGGCAAACGTGATCTCTGTTTTACAGGTGAATACACGGAGGCTGAGGAAGGTTAAACAAATTCTTAAGGTTGTCCAGCTGTGAGTGAAGCAGCCTGATTTGTTGACCAGAGTCCTGTCTTGTCCATAATATTACTACATTGTATTCTGATTTAGCGACATGAATAAATCTTAATAATTACCACAGATAACACACAATCTTCTAGCAGCCCATTCTAAAGTCCTTGAACATACGTACTTACATTCATCTGTGGGTTATTCTAGGTCTCCAGCCCTTTTTCTTCTTTTATTGCTAACTGAATGGCTTGCAAGAAACCTATTTCATCCTCTGTCATTTCAAAAGAAGGCCGAATAGTAATGAAAACTTTTGTAGAAATTTGGAGGCCAATAGGATGGGCTAGATGTACTACTTATGATCTTTAAAAGAAAAAGCAGAAAGGGCAAGTCTCTGGCAATATGATGCTCTACTCCCAAAGGAGGCTGAGATTCCTAGGGTGCACGCATGGCTGTAACTACAGATGGGGCTGTGGGCAGCCCTGTGCAGATGCCACTTCCAGGTTCTACCCACGAGTCCCCTGTGGGCCACAGGTGGGAGAAGGACTCTGGCTCTTGTGAGGTGGCAAATCTCAGGAGATCGAGATGAAAGGAGCGTGTGTTTTGGCCTTTTGTCTGATCGTAAGGAGAGGTTCTGATTTCTCATCCCACATTCATTAAAGGGCTTCTCCTGTGCTTAGCTTCAGAGCAACGGGAGGTCTCTAAGGGAAGATCACCTTTAGAAAGCTCCTGGCTATGTATGGATCTGAGATCCTGGGCCTCATCCCAGAGGGGCCAGCCATTGGGTACTAAGGATTCTTAAGGTGCAAAATTATCTGAAATACCCTTTCTATGCCCTATTATTTCAGATTAAAAACCTGGAAAAGATATGAGGGGGAAAAAAAGTCTGCTGCAGCCCTAAAAAGGCATCCTTTCACCCCTGATTTCCAAAATGAAAAGATAGAATGCTCCCCAAGCATTATAATGAGTGAGCTCAGGATTATAAATATATTTCTTTAATTATTTTGCTTTCCTGTAGAGTTATACTTAAAAAAGATGAACAGGAAGGTAAGTAATGCCATTACCTGAATAGGTACAAAATTAATATAAAGGTCTATGACCAGATGTAATTGGGAGATTTATTTCCCTTTTAATTTATCTAACATGTTTGCATTTCAGAAGAATATTAATACTTTTGACCACAAGTAATCAGCCTGTTCCATCCTATTCTTTGTCCCAAATTTCTGCAATAGTTTTCGTTACTCACGTCTCTCTTTTTGAAATGATAGAAGATGAATTAGGCCTCTTGTGAACAATTTATTTTAGCAATGATGAGGTTAAGAGAGCCTTAGATGCCAGAATAGCCTTCCGATAAATGAAAGCCAAGATTTAAGGCCCCCTCCCTACTTCTATGGCTCTAGCTCTGAGGTCTACAGATAGCGGACTGCAAGTATATACACTGGTCCCAAATATCACCATGGTAATGATATAGGACAAAGTCAGTGCCATGGTTACCTTGTGCCCCAATTACTTATTATAACACTTGCAGTCACTTTTGTCATCTCTTAAATGGAAATCAAGATACTCATCTCATTTCGATAAGGTGTTTCCAATTACCTGTCCTGATCACATCCATATTCAAGAATCATGTACAGTAAGTGAGGTTTAGATATAGTTTTCTCCAAGAAAAAAAGTCTAATTTCCCTGTAAGAAAACTAAATAAAAATTAGATTACCGCTGACTAGTAACAGGAGCATCTCCATGTAGCAAAGGGTTACTGGCCTGATATGAAAGTCTCAAACTATTTTCTCTTGATACTAATCTTTCCTTTAAGGATGTATGCTCTATATAGTGGCCTTTGGGAAAATCTGCTCCCAGTTTTCATATGCAGACATCAGAATATTTTCATAATTCCTCATGGTGTAATTGAGCCAGTCTGGAACATTTAACTGAGGCTTTATTCACTTTGGGATGGATTACAAGCATGAAGGACAAAGAGAATGTCACAAAACTAGAGAATATCTTATAGGATATAGCTTGCCTCTCTTTAAGTTCATATTGCCTACCCCATCCTGGTTTCTCTCATGTTTTCTGTGGTGAGCACTATCTTAACACCATTCCAGAATCCATTCCTACTCATCAGCCTTCCTTTTGACTCCTAACCATATTCCTGACAACAGTTCCTGAGCTCCTAGATCTAGCCAT
Organism: Lyroderma lyra; assembly: GCA_004026885.1. Taxonomy (NCBI): domain Eukaryota; kingdom Metazoa; phylum Chordata; class Mammalia; order Chiroptera; family Megadermatidae; genus Lyroderma; species Lyroderma lyra. The sequence goes on from PVJL010000780.1 coordinate 235,210, forward strand.
TTCTGAAGCATAAACTTTTCAAATATGGGAGCTAATTATTTTCTTGTTTGGACTAAGCATATTTAAATTCTGTTTTTCTCATTTGTAGCCAAATTAGTTTGAGTACATGCTTCATCATTATATCTCCTGCAGAGCCTGATACAGTCTATTATCTGCTGAATAAATGGCTCAATTATTTATCAGACCACTATTTGGAAATTAAAATTTACATAGGCTCTGTGACATGATATTTATGTCAGAAATAAGTACGGAAAAAAATTTAGTCCATTGTTTCATTCACTGAAACACATTTCTAAAATAAGAGCCCAAAAGAAAATGAAATGTTTTTGGTATTTATTTATTTATTAGACATAATTCATTACAAAATTGACTCACATATATTTGAAAATATTTTAAATCACAAAAAAATCATGCTCACATAAAATTTAAGTATTAAATTATATTTTACATTTATAGACTATCAAATGTAAGAATTATAACTGGATGTCTTGTTATATGAATATAACAAAAATGTAGCTAAAATATAACAAATATATTAAGAAATATACTTACCACATACATTTGTATCTTGTCCACCCATTTTATTTGGTTTCACGAAACATAGAGAAAAGTTACGTGTAATATTTACCTTACGTAATCTTTTGGTAAATTGAAACAAGTCTAAAATTGTATATCTGGACTTCATAGGCAAGAGGAAACCCTATAAAAATTATCAGTGGATGCATTTATATTTTCCTCTACACCAGTGATAAACAATGGTTGTTGAATTCATTTTCATACTTTTTTTAAAATTTTAATTTTTTGAAATGATCAAATAGAGCAATTCTTTCCATTGATCCACAGTCCCCCTTTCTCTCAATTTTTTAAAAAATGATAGTTTAGTATTACTGCAGTTTTAAATAAGCTCTTTCATTTAAATGTCATCCTCCGTGGGACCTTCCAATTACCCTCGTTTTCCACATACTAGTGAGATACGAGTATGATTTATTTTCAGATGATCAGAGAACACTGGAAATGCCATCACATTTTAAAAATTGATACTGGATTATAATTTGTATGGAAAATTAGGTATGAGAGTGCTGTACACACAAAGCACTTTACTCTTTAAGCCCCTTAACATCTGAAAGTCTCATGAATGTATCTTGGATAATAGAAAGCACCACTAAACTTTAAGTGCTGAAGATACTGGTCTGGCCATACCCATTAATGAAAAGAGGTGCAAATACACAAGATTATGGTTAAAACTTGGGAGAAGAAAATCCATTTTTCGAAAATCTTATATATACAATATAAAAATATTCATCACAATCACAAAAGTACCTAGTTTTTATTTCACACTTTTTATATTAGTAAAATACTAACTGTGGTTTACTGGAGAACATGGTGAGAGACATTTCCAATTTCTCAAACATCAATAAAATAATATTCTATACATAATCCAAGTGAATGTGTTGCTATGATTACAATAAAATGTGGTAATTTTCTTCCACCCTGCCATCCATGATATAAGCTAGAGCAAGTTATCATAATTTACTATAAGTGTGCTGTGATTTCTCTAAACAAGACTGAGACCAAGTTTCATTTAAAAGTTATTACATTTTCTGTGGCTTTGACTTATGTACCAAATGCATTGTGCTAAGCCTGGGGATTTCCTTATGCATATGAGGCACATAAAGTACAAAATAAATATTCATTGACTGATCAATTTTATTTTACAACTTGATCATTTAGGCTTTCAAAATAGTTGTGTTATTTTCTTGATTCCTAAGGAAGTAAAGTACAATCATTTCTAATGCTTAAATTTGGTATTTAAAAAATATAAATAAAGTTCACCCATAAAGGGCACAGATACTAGAATGTGAAAGGCACAATTTTTTTTTTTTGCAAAAAAGTTTCTAAGTTTTTAAAATACTCTGGAGAATAGTATTAGTTAACATGTTGGATTCACCTTCATTAATTTTAAAGAAAACTGGGTGTTAATAGAACTTTATAAAATAGATCATTTGCTCAGCAAATAAATCATCAAAATAAAGCAAAAACCAAACAGCAACAATGACAAAAGACACGTCTAAATTATAAATAAGTCCAAACAGCACACTCATGCTCTCAGGCAGTGATTGTACAAGGTGAATGATTGAGAGGTGGAAAAGAAAAAAATGGAAAAGGAGCTCAGCATGGCAGATCTTGTCATTAATTAAAGTTTGTTCCAAAAAAAAAAGTAGGCACATACCTGCATTTTCTAATTTTTTTCTGAGAAGTATAGGGAGCTTGAAAGATTGAAAAAAAAAGGAGAATTAGCATAAACCCTAATTTAGAAAGAGAGTAATCTTTGATGTCAACATCTGCATTAAATCCATGTACATTTATTTTAAATTAGTATTTCTATTTATTTGATGCAAATTATTCTCACATAGATTGAATTAACTGGCAAAATAGGCTCATACCAAATATATATATATATATATATATATATATATATATATATATATATTCAGAACAATGATTTCTAGAGTTTACTGCAAATGGCTCACATTTCTTTTTAATTATATGTAAAGTTCAGCCAACATATCTGCAGTGTCTATCAGAACTAAAGAGAATGATGAACTGGATGGCCATGCTGGAGTAAAGCTGATGGGATTGAGCCTCAATTCACAGAATGTTAGTGATTACCTAGCTCAGCTTTTGTATTCTGCAACTGGGAAAACTGAATCTTCACGCTAGGGAAACAGCTTTCTTGAGGTCATTGCAGATATGTGGCTCTAAGTCTAATGAGGGGGACCAGATGTCAAAGTTGATCACATCACCACCTCATAGCACAGTGCATGATACATGGTTGGTGTTCTACAAATATTTTGGGTAGGTTGATGAATGAAAAACAGAATGAATGAATGAATGAGACAATGGCAGAATGAAGCTGCACTATTTTTTCAGGAACTACAGTTTGTCAGCATCTGAGTAATTAGGATGATTACCTGTTCTGTTACCAAGCCCCTCAAAAATGTTCTTGTTCAAACCATATTGCTTAAAGACATAATGCCAGGTACCTATAGAAGCTGATACACTATGGGGCATTTTGAAGTACTTTTGATTCTCTTTAATCTTTTAATTTATGAGTGGCATTGCTTATCAATAAAGTTGAAGAGACTCTGTCAACTCCACCATGGGACACTCAACTACTGAACTGCACTACACATATTACTCACATCTACATTATGTCTTCAGCAATGGTCATGGGCAAAGACACTTATTTCTACCCCACCTCCAACTATTTGAACATTCAATGACAGGTACTAAGAGCAACAATCATAATGCTCATTCTAAAGGCATTTTTCAGAAATGAAGAGGAGCTGGAAAGGGATGTAAGCGAAGGGGTGAAAACTGTGAACATTTTAAACTGCTCTATGAAAGAAGAAAATCTGTTAGACTTGTAATTGGAACAGCATATGTAGGTCTCAAAGGAATACACAGGTAATTGGAAAACACTGCTTCAAGTATAAGGCCAAGGGAAAGACATCAACAGCAGGTGTTGGTGTGTAAACAAGTCAAATTTAGGGGAAAGAAGAGCAGACATGTTTCATTATGGATTCTCGGAAGCCATTCCCTGCAGGTTTAAGTGAGTAACCGAGAGTGACATTTAAGTGGCAGGAGACAGTCTGGGAAATAGCCTGTATTCCACATAGTCAGGTTCAAGTGCAAGAGAGATCTTTGTAAACAGAGTTCATGGCAGTCCTTTTGATAGAAAAGGGGTCACTAAGACTGCTTAGGGACCCAGGTAAACTTCCAGCCTCCCTCCTTATCTCGGAGAACAAAGGCTTGTCCCTGGTGGAAGGAATGCGTTTTCACATTGCAGTGAGGGCTCAGAGATGTGGAAAAAGCCACCTCCGTCTTATTGGGTGACACATCGGAAGTATAGTAAGGAGGAGTTTGCAGCTGTCCTGGGGGATTTGAAAGTTGAGGAAGGAAGCGAAAATCTCTGTGGCTGGCAGTGCCGTGGGAAGGGATTGTTCCCTCACTTCCATAGTCAATTGGCAGATCCTCTGTGGGGGTATTTCCACAATCAACTAAGTCCTCTGGAACCTGTGAAAATGTACTGGGGATTCTTCTGGGATAAGAGGGGGCACTGTAGTTAGCTGATAAGGTGTCATCGATGGTGTTGAGGTCTTTTAATCCAAGTGTTTGAAGGACCCAGGGATCCACAGGGGGCCCAGGTTGTTCTTCACAGTTAGCAAAGTCACCAGATAGGTTTCTCTTGGCATTTTTGCAATGGGGAGTCTCAGGAGGAAGATATCTTTGTTCTTTAGGTTTCCTCTTCTGCTTTCTGAGTTTTCCACATGCTTTGAAGAACTCATCTGATGACAGCAATTTCTGGAGAAGTAATATTTGAAAATAGACACAGTCAGGTAATCAAGCAAGATCATTTCCTTTACTGTTGTCTAATTAACCTCCTTCAAACATTTGCAAGTCACCTTACTTCCTTAGAAAACTTGATTAAACTTCTATTTTCACACATACACGCGCGCACGCACACACACACACGTATGTAAACCTGATTAGATTAGCTTGTTTCTGAATTAAAAATCTATGATGAGAAATTACCACCAGAAACTCCACATATTTTACTAGTCATTTAAAAGTTAAAAGGAGCAAGTTGCGTCTTTAACATTTTAATTTAGGAAAGTAATTGCCATTATTATAATGAAAATAATAGCACTCCCATGTACTGGACATTGGTTACATGCATGATCTCATTTTATTCAAACACCAGTCAAATCTCCTTTAATGAAGAAACTGAGACACAGACATATTAGTTACTTGTTAAGGATCATGCAGTCCAGATTTACATCTAAGTTACCTGAGTCTAGAGAGAACCACTGATTGAAACACTACGTAACACTGCTTCCTCTTATTTCATTAGTTTCTATAACATTCCCATGTGATATGTATTATATTATTCTAAATATTGCAAAATTGAGAAGAAGGAAAAATGCCCAATTAATATCACTTACTAATTTAATAAATGTTCTTTTTCTGGAGTTAAAAACACAGGCTAATAACTGTGAGATGTGCTCCCTTTTTTAACCAAGCTAACTGAATTGTAAAGGAATCCAATATATTATAACATTTCTTCTCTTAACTGTCCAGTAAGAGAAGAAAGAAGAATCATCAATTTAGATTAAATAGTATCAAATAATGTAGGTTTTCTAGGAGTAAGGTAAAGATTGATGATAGAAGCAACAATAATAACAGAGTGGCAAATAGACAACAGAAGGTACAAAACTCAAAGAAATAAAAAAACAAAAGAGGACTGTGGGCAAACTACTTACCCTTGAGTTAGAAATAGTTCATTTTAAAAGTGTAAGAAAAATGTTCATTAAAAAATAGCCTGGTCAAGAGATCTGGGCTGCAGGCAAGTTCATAACACTTTAGAGTGGGAAAGATTTTTAGAATATCTTTTAACCCATCCAGTTACAGATGAAGGTAATTAAAGTCGTAAGTGACAGTGATTTACTGAAAGTCAAAAACAATTAAAAGAACGGAGTGTCACTCAGATCTGATTCCTCCCCAGTATTTCATCCATCTAACACTATCTTTTGATTAATTTCTGTTGTCTCAGCAATTCCGTTGACTGACTTTTGATTTTTAAGCAACTCTTTTTGTAATATATGACTAAAATCTCCAGTCTAGATATTTTCAGGAAATGGTACATATAAATTCTTGCAAATGGGCTGTATTTTATTTAGAAAAATTCATCCACCCTATAAGTGCATTTAAAGGCATGTGATTTGGTACCCTTCCTATTACATTTAATGAAAGAGTTTTACCCAAATGGTCTCCTTTCTCAAATCTCTGTTCTAATAAAAGGGGATAGTTACGTACCTTGGTCTTTTCTTCAAGACATTTAACCAAAGCAGAATTCAGGTATTGTCTGAGGTGATTATTCTCTTCATGTAACCTAGCAAGTTCTTCTTCCTTCTGCACAAGAGTATCTTGGAGCTGCAAAAAGTAGACAATGGTAAAGGCTGCTCCACTATATTGACTTTGTAACCTTATAACAATGCCACTGATCCTTAACCTGTTTAAACCTGATTATTATTCTGTTTGTTTTAAGAACTCAACCTCAGGGAGCCCTCGTCCTCAGAGGCCTAAATTTAATCTACACCCACCTATGACCTGATTGTTCAGTTTTGTGCTCTGAATTTTTTATTCATTGCAAAGTGTTTGAAGAGATTATATGACTTTTAAAATTGTAACCACAAGGGAAGGTATGTAGGAAAATGAGCTGCATGCAACTGTTTAAATATAGAAAAAGGTGTTTAGAAAGGTTTTGCTGGACTCCTTCCTTGCACATTTAAAAAAAAAAGAAGAAGAAGAAGGAGGAGGAAAAAGTGGTGGATTGGCTTCCCTTAGCCTCAGATTGATCTGTGTATATGTCTGCTGAATTAAATTACTCTCTCAACAGCAAACAAAATATGGAATATGAAGCAATCTTTGTAAAAACTTTTATACTTATTATCTCTTCTCCAAGTAATGAGCTATGTTTATGGCTTACAAATATTATCACACTCATTATATCATTTAATCTTTCCAACAGCTCTCTGGGGAAGGTAGTACAAATATTCCAATTTCATAGATAAGGAAAAAAGAACTTAAGAGGTCATACAACTAAAATATGCAAAGCCAGGGCTTGAATTCAGGTGTCGGTGTTGGTGTTTTCCTCGTTTTGTTCATTTTTTTCTTCTGTGACATCATCACCTAAATTAGATCACTCTGTGCACATACATCCACTTTGGTTCTAAACTAGAAGTCAACATATGAATTTAACAAGGGAAAGGAAGCAGTTTGGTATTAGGGACAACAGGAAGAATGGACTGCATGGAACATGGCTGGTCTCGATGTTCTTATTATTTATACATACCTGCTTGTTTCTGTAGAGCTGAGAGGAAAGCTGAGCCTCTTCCCACGAACAAGAGTTAGGAAAGGGGAAATTCGAGTCCCTGGATGATTCTATGTGAAAACACCAAGTGGGTAACTGAGAAAACACACTTGCATTTTTTGTGTAATAAAAAATTCACCAAAGGATTTCAGAAAATTTAAGAGGTTCAATTACCTTTCTAAAAAATAGCTATTGCCTCCACACAGAAAAACAAAATATTTAAAGCTTTCAGAAGGGGCAAGAATGCTATGAAAGACAAATACTTGTAGACTATATGCCAAAGTGGCTACAGAGGTGAATTTTGAGAAGCTAAGAAGTCACATTTCTCCCTAACATATGCATTCCTGCTGGCTAAATTTATAAGGACTGTCTCATCTGCATTATTAATTCATTCAAATATTTATTGACCCCCCCCACTAGGTATAACATTACAATTCCATTATGTTTTCCAAGTTTTAATCTTATTTTCTAAGATATATTTTCTAGTGCTTGATCATATAGTATTTGGCTATAAAATCAAATTCTATCTGTGATGCTACCATTGCTCCCCAGATGAAAATCTCTGCCTGTCTGCCTGTCAATTAGTAATAAATCTGACAGAGAATATTTATTCAGAATTCTGTGTGGTAGCACTTTCTAATTTAAAATCATTTGGACCTTGTTTCTCTGAAGACCTTGATGAAAATCTCAAAACTGTAACTTAAACTCATGCATTTCAAATGTCATTTTTATATAGTTTTTATGAGTTTTCAAAGAGATTTTTTTTTCATATTGGACAGCAAACTATACCTACCAAACAAACAAACAAACAAAAACTATGCTTGGGCATGATAAATTGCTTTACTTTCTTTTTTCCCCCCTCATATGGTTCTGACTCTTGCTTTCCTCTACTTAAACTGAAATACCTTTTACTGAAGTATAATTATGAGTAAAGAGACAAGAATAAAATTTTATACTTGTTCACATTCTTGGGCATTCTGTTTTTCTTTTGCTTGTAGTAGAAAGCTGAAATTGAAAAACTTCCTGATATATAAGTGATTTTTCAATAGTTTGGGGCTTTCTGTGTCTTTTCACAAATAAATACACACACACACACACACACACACACACACACACACATGCACGCACAGCAGAACCAACGGTGCAGATATTTAATTATGAAGCATCTGAGAGTTTTTCCAGAAGCTTGAGTGTTAATATAAAAATTGCTTTAACATTTATAAATACTATTTATTGAGCCTGAGGTCAAAATTAGTATGTAATTGACCATCAATATTATACTTCCTCCAAAGCTGAAGTCTTCCTTGGGCCAGAAGGAAATTTTTCCACTTACAAAAACTATTTATAGAATTTCATCTATAAAATAAAAGATTAAGTTAGTATTTCTCCTTGCTTCTCTTTCATACCCAAGGACATTTCCTGAATTCCAAAAGAAATGCTTCAACTGGTATCTTGACTCCAAAAGCATCCCACTAGTATTGTTTACAAAACTTTGACCCAGACCCAACTCCTTCAGTGAGTTGGAAATCTTCAAAAACTGCAAAGTGTGGGGAGAAATACATATTGGCCAGCAGGCAAGGGAAAGGACCCCATTTTCACTATTTGGCAAGTACGAAAGAACAATTATTTAGATTGTAAAATGCTGGAGTCTTTGGGCTTTCTTAAACTTGTCACATCATCCCGTCTTCTACAGAGTTCCAGCCCATGATGTTTTGCAACTACAGGTGATGGAAAAGGGCTTCAGATCTACCAGGAAAGCAGAAGAGCAGAACTTACCCTGTGCCTGTGGTGCTTGTTGGGGCTCTCTGTTGTCCAGGAGACCAGCAGCCCAGAAAGAGACCCAAGTCTCCGTGGAAACGTCAACACTAGATTCTGACGTTGTAGTGGAATACGGGCAATTATAGCTCTGGCCTCCTACGAAGTCCTGGTCTTGGCAAGGCAGAACAGTGTTCTGTGAAGTCAGTATGAGCGGTAGAGAGGTTCCCAGGAGAAGGAGTGATGAGGAATTTGGAAAGGGAAAAGAGTGGGAGAAAGATGCAGAAATTACATGCAGTGAATCAAAAACAGTAAAAGTGCTAAGTGTAGATTTCAGATGAATTTTGAGTTGTCAAAATATAATAACTAGAAGGGAGTCAGCTCCTTGGTTTACCCAGTACTTTCTTTGGGCCCTCTCAGCAAAGAACGAGCTAGTATTAGATGGACCAAATCTGTATATATCCAAGAGTATTCTCTGTTGCCATTTCTGAGTCATCTAACAGGCTACCCAGGATCTAAGTAAAATAAATTCCACTTAATGATTCAAAGACAGAGAACTATTTGACTCTTTCTAGAAAATATCTTAATTATATTTCTAATAGCCTTAGAAGACAAATAGCCTGGAATACAAAGGTTGAAATAAATAGAACGTGACATATAATCTAGCCTCCTTATTTTCTGAATTATAAACTTGCCCCATTTGTCTCTTATTCCTCTGGCTTTAGAATGGTTTGAGATAGATATATAGATATATTCCAGAGATCACTAATAAATATTGCTCCTAACTCCTAACTCTAAGCATGAGAACATAAAGTCACTCCAAGTAAACAAATAATCAAAGCTGAAATAAGTTAGCGGAGACATCAAGCTCTGGGTCTATCCATCACCAGGTCTCAATGCCCTTCCAAAGTTATCTTGCAACCATAACTTCCTGGCAAGTACTCTGCACTGTGTTCTGAGCCAGTGAACACCCTCCTGCCCCCCAACTCCTCAAACCTCAAACACAGTCTTCCCAAATGTCCAGGCAGGGGCAGGTGTGCAGCAGTCTTCCTGGGTTCATTGATACAGCAACCCATTCCTAATTATTTGTCAATGTTTAATCAGGTAAAAGCCATTCATTTTAGCAAAGCCCAACTTTGGACGAACTTTTTGACCACTATAATTCTTTTGTTGACTTGAGGACTTTCTTGGGTATAACATAAACAGAGAGAAAACAAATAAGAAGGGGGGGAGGGCGAAAGTTACATTTTAAAAAAGTTCCCGGTAAATTAAGTTTTGAAAAAGTCCCATTTTGAAGCAAATCCAGCTTGGACAGTGCAGACCAGAGAAATTCAGCCAAAAGTTTATCAAGTGCTATTTTCTTTTATTCTAAAAGCATGTTTGCAAGCTCTTTCTCTGGGGTTATTACTGGAATTAGAGCTGAACTATTATGCAATTGACACCTGAGAAGAAAACAAACCCCCAAATACCCCTAGACTAGTTCAAGTCCAAGTGGTTGCAAATGTGTGCCTAACCTAGAGGAAGAGCTGGACTGAAAAGTGAGTGCAGGTGTACAGGGAGAGAATTAGGAGAAAGTGCAGAGGGTAGAAATAGCAGAGAGGGTAAAGGATGAGAGAGGGAGGGGGTGGGAGGGGAGGGACGGAGAAGGACAGAGAGACAGATGTCAGGAGAAGAAGACAGGGGCAAGGAGAAGGGTGATGGGCGTCAGAGAAGACCTGTCTTAATAGTTGAGTAGAGAAACCGTGCTTCCAAGGAGGAAGAAATGCCAATTGCAAAGCGCACTAGCTCTCAGAGCCTGCAGGCTGCTCCAGCGGACCAGCTCACCCCCGCCTCTCACTTACCATCTTGCAGTGGGAGAAGGCGGTGCAGAAACCGAGCCCACTCTTAATTTGTCGGTAAAGCTGGCGGGAGCTTTATATGGGACCGAGGGGAGGAGCTAGGAGAGGCGAGTTCTAATCTGCGGGAGCGCGGTGGCGGCCGGGCCTCCCGGCGAGCGCCGCCCTCTGATTTGGTGCGAGGCTGGCAAACCGGTGACGTGAGTCAGCAGGCGTCCCAGCCGGAGCCGCCGGCGCTGGCACGGACGGCGACCGCCCTGTGGGGGCCCGAAACGGCTTCGGGGTGGCGGGGACCCCGGCTCCCGCCCCGCGCGATGCGGGCGGGCGCGCGGGGCGGGGCAGGGCGGTCAGCCCACAGCTGGGTGTCGGGGAGCCGGGCAGCACCCGGGGAAGCCCACCCAGCGGGCCCCGGAGTTAGCACTGCTCCTGTATGCTTTCGGGCCAGTGACACCAACCTGCTGTGCGACACTGCGAATTCACTGTTTGTGTGTTTGTTTCCTTGTATCTCATTTTCTTCAATTCCTAAAGCGTGTGCTAAATGTGCAGGTGATCTATGTTTATTCTAGAAGCTTCCGGAGAACAGGGGTTTCTGTTTGTTTGGGTCATTACTGCCTCCAAAGTGCCTGAAACAATTTTTATCATATCATAGAGCGCTCAATAAGGAATGAGTCAGCCTACAAATGAAGTATCTCAAGTGTCTCTGTGTTGGTCCTAGCTTCACAACTACTATTACATAGAACAAATCACTACAATTAGGAAGAATTAGTATGTTCATACTTCTCAGTTAAAGTGTTCCACCATCTTTTCTCTTGCCTCATGATTCCTGTGATTGTTATATCCAGAGGAAAAGAGGAATACTGTCATCTTTAAAACCATCTATCTCTAATAGTCAGCTCTGATCTCAACTGACAGCAACACAGGAGGTAGGGGTGCTTATTGTCCCTCGGCTTAAAGGATGGAGAATGATGTTCTAAAGTTAAGAAATTTGCTTACACTATTTGGTAGTGGCAGATTCAGGATTTGAACCTCTAGTTCTAACCTCCATGCTTCTGCTGTAATTACTTTTTGTTTGTTTGTTTACTCTTATTGACTTCTTTACTGTATGTTATAGCCTCTTAGCAGTGGGCATTTTTATGGACTGAACTGAGTTCCCCCCAGATTTTTCTGTTGGCTCTCTAACCCCCAATGTGACTGTATTTGGAGATAGAGTTTCTAAACAGGTAATCAAGGTTAAGAAATTATAAGGGTGGTGTTCTATTTCTAAGACTGGTGTCCTCATAAGAATAGACACCAGGGATGATATGCACAAAGAAAAGGCCCTGTGAGAATACAGCCAAAAAGCAGTCATTTGCAAGTCAAGAGAAAAACCTTAGAAAAATCTGGTAACTTTGATTAACACATTGATCTTGGACTTCCAGCCTCCAGAATTGTGAGAAAATAAAATTCTATTGTTTAAGACACCCAGTGTGTGGTCCCTGTTACGAAAGCTCTAGCAAACTGATACAGACATGGTGCAGAAATAGAGAAAGCTTCTGGTTCTGGCTTGCACAGTCCTTTTTGTAAACCAGTTTTAACCTTTATCTATTATACCTTGCATGCTAGTAACGCCCATACCACTTAGCAGTAGACAGCACACAGCAGACGCTCATTATGTGCTCTGTGCCCAAAATTAAGAAAGGAATAGAGGAAGAAGAAGAGGAAGGCACCAGACTGGGTAGAGTCCTTTTCTCTAGGTCCAATACTGTTGATTCACAAGCATTTGTAAGTGAAGAGTACCAGTTTTAGAGGTGACTGCCTGGGTCACTGGACATGACTCATTCACTGAGTGACATGAGAGAGTGGTCCCCGCTCTGTTTCCACTACACAAGGGGCAAGAAAGCCCTAGCAATGTGGCCCTGGAGTGATGTGGGGGAAACAGGTGAAAATCCATTTAGGTCATAAGAATTCATGATCTTGTTCAGAGCAAAGAAAACATGAATTAGTTTGTGAAGAGCACCAGGGACAGAAAAAGGAGGATAGAATTGTTTTCTTTTTGAAAATTATCATAAATGAGACATGTGAGACTCTGACAGATTCAGTTTCTTGACTCTAAAAATGACTTAAAATGAACAATTGTGAAAACATGCTATGAAAATAAATGGCATGGACTTCAGATCCAAATATACCCGAGTTGAAATTATTGCTCTACTCTCTAAGACTGAATCCCATATATTTCCATGGTCTCCAAATCCTCACCTAGCTCCTCTAGTAATTAACAAAGAAATATCTATTTGAGAAGTTATAAAAACTGACCACTAATGCTTGAAAATTCCTAATTCACTGCTTACATCATGAATAATAGCTATTATTAATGTTTGATGTAGAGGACTTTGCCTTTGAACATATATGCTGTTCTGCCTTGCTTGCTAAAAATAACTAAAAATGAAAGCTGTATTTATAAAACAGGTTTTTTTGTTGTTTTATTTGTTTTTTGTTTTTTTGTTTGTTTGTTTGTTTTTGCTTTTTGGTACGTGGGTAGCTCCCTGGCTGGGAATCGAACCCAGGCCGCAGCGCTGACAGCGCCAGCGCCGAAGCCTTAAGCCACTACACCACCAGGGAACTCCCAAAACAGGTTTTCTGAGGGTTAGAAATACTTTTTAAAAAGTCTTTTATGGTTTTGGGTTTTAAACACACAAATGCTTCATAAATCATTAACTACTTTAGCTTGGTAGAAGTGGGAGTGTATATGATGGCAGAGAATCCCTAAAATTAAACAGTGAAAAGCTATTGACAATTTAATGTAGCTTTCCTGACCTGAAATCATAAACTGATGGAAAAATTTCCAAATTCTTAAGGTCTGATTTAAGACATGGGTCAAGTAAGCAATAATGTGAAATCCTTGGGACTTTCTTTATTCATATTTTTGAAAGAAAGTGGTGTAGCTTTCTTAGTGACTGTAACCCACGTAGATGTTTTCTCATCTATGAACAATAAGATCAGTTAAAATCTGCCATTTGTATTGTGGCTGAAGTGATGGCGTTAAAGAGGAGGTGGCTAATAACAGCCCAATTGTTGACTAAGGGCACTGCCTCCTGCCAAGGCAAAGATATCACAAAATAGGTGGTAATTTGACCCACACACAAACCAAGCCTGCAGACAGCAAAGGGTAGAGTGTGATCAAGAGGTGGGCCAAGGAGATAAATAGATTGGCATATGGAATGTTCTTTTGTTTCACCCCTGGAGGACACTTTATTCCATTGCCTCATTAGTGAATTTGGTAGCATATATAATAAAAGAACAATTTTAAATTCTCTTTACAAGCATAGCCTTTTCCCATAGCTTCAACAGCTAAATCTCCAAGGCATAAAAAGTTAGTATTTCTGCTTTCACGTGTAGGTAAAGAAAAACACAACCCTTAGAGAAAATTCAGTGCAGTAATGGTTCACATTGGGAGATTTAACATTTGCATACTTTATTTCAGAATATCTGGAGAACCATGACACATTTAGTTTGTTGAGGCATAGTTTTGAATTTCACTTCTCCAGAATGATGTGCAGAAATCAATAATGTTGACATGGACAGTCATATCTATCTACCACCTATACATCAGCATAGCTTCTGATAACCATCACGTATGCAGTAACTTATGCCATGGTGAAAAACCATTTCTACATGAACAAAAGGAACACCAAAACAAACAAACTAACTAACTAAACTGTTAATTCTGGCAACAAAAATGAAGGAAAAATGTTTGAGAAAATTATATCAGTTTGTTAGCCAGAAAGAAAAAGAAAGGCCTTACATAAATTAAAGACTGATAGGTTTGATTCAGGCCTGAATTAGATTAATACTATTATATCTAGACGCATGTGTGGGAGAATGGAGATTCATGACACTATTTTATTGGATGTTTGAGCTAGAATCTATTTCAATGGCTTTACAACCAGCTTTACACTTTATTTATTGACTCATAAATGATTGCCTAACTTTTGTTTATATTTTATTGCATTATATTAAATAAAACGATTGTGTTATTCACAAATTTAAAATTTCTCAAATCTGAGGATGTACCTTTCAAATATTAATGATCCAGTTCATAATGAGGGATACCTAACAAATGAATGTAGATGTGTATTCATTGTGGAAAGTGAGGCAAACTTGGTCAGCACACTGTAGCATTGCTTTCTGGCTTTTCTCATAATACAGCACTTAAAAATAATGTTTGGGCAAGCTGGAATAACAGTTGAGGCTTATCATGCCTGTGGACAGGGACAGGCCTTCCCATTTCTCCCAGGCCCCAACAGACCACCATGAGGACAGGGCATCAGAGCTTTAACTCATGGAAATTTGGTGAGCTAACTGAGAAGTTCTGCTCTGTGATAACTTATCTGTCCAAACTGAAATAAAGTGATCTTAATCCTACTATAAAAATACACACAAAACAGTGAAATTTTGCATTACCCCCAAGGTTAGCAATATGGAATCCTAAACAAACTGAAATAAATAGGTATAACTCCACTGCCTATTACTTTATTCCAACCACATTAAAATATAATTAAAATAGTGAGTTATTATGATATCCACACACCAAAAATATGCTAACTCAACTAAAATTTGAAAAAAAATGAATTTCTGCTTCAGGAGCACCAGTGTGTATATAAAGTGGGCTTTAGTGCCTTCACTGCTCCTAAAATTGCCCATAAGAATTTTTGATCAAGAGATTAGTGGATGCATTGCTGACTAGGCAGTAAAGACCTGAAAAGTGAATTGTCACTGACCCCTGGCATCTAATTTTATCCTGAACATAATGGAAATAAGAACTTCACTGTCTAGTTTCTTCAAAAAGCTTAATTCAGAGTATAATAGCAAAACGGAAGAACTGGGACCTGATGCCTTTTAGTCCTGGAATTATCAGAGAATCTAAGATAATGTGACCTCTTTCATTAAAAGAAGACAAAGAAATATATTGAAATATATTTAGACACAAAATGTTAAGCCATGGTGAAGTTAAAATTCCATGTTTTTGTAATCTATAAAATCTATAACTTGTTGACTAAATTGTTATTTACCCAATAATTTGTGGCAAAATCACCTTCTTTACAATCAAATCAAAGAAACTTAAACTTTATAACAATGATATTTGAATGTTTCTAGTCAAACTCTGTTTTCCACATTTTTTTCATTAAAATAAAAGCATAATGCCAACTTCTAGCTGGCAAAAGCATTCATACATTCAAAAACAATTTGAGAAAAATGCAGAGAATTGTAATTTCTATGAAATTAGTAAAGCTAATTGACATTCGAACGGATGAACAGAAGCATTAGAATTTGAATAAAGTACTATACCAGCAATAAAGCAAAACTCTAAATTCTATGAATGTAGGAAAAGGGGGATATGATGAGGACAATGCATATAAGCTGGTTTTTCTTGCTTATTCAACCAGAGGCCTTCCAGCTGTCACCTCTGGAACAGCAGTATTAGCACTATGTGACCAAATCATAACCAATAATTTTAAACACACAAATAAATGTCAATATCTCCATTTATAGACGAGAGGGCACCAAAAGACAAGCAAGCAAATCATTTAAACTCTTTAAGAAATCTTTTATTATCCTAGAACAAAATTGATAAAAACTAAAGTAGCATATTGCAAACTTCACGTATTTAAAAAAAATTATTAGCAATTATTCTTTGTGTAGTCTTTAGTATCCATCTATTGAGATGTGTATAATGTATAATTTACATATATACATAAGCATGCATTTGGAGGAATTCATGAAGTCCACTACACTGAAATACTTACAGATGAAATTGTTATGATGATGGGAACAAAAATTTATTCTCCACTCCTCGTTTTTGTATAAAGGTGCAGCAATTAGCCATGAGAACAGATTTCTTTGATTGGTGGAATTGGAGGAAGGAATAAAAACGTGTTCCTCACATTTTTGTCAGTACCTACATGATACATTCTTTCTCTGCTTCCACCGAGGAAGGCTTTCAGGGAAGTCCCTGTGCCAATTAGAGTTGTGTGTGGCTGACCAGTGTCACCTGTGATAGGGCAAGTAAATCTGTATTATACAGCAATGCATATTAGGAAGCCTATTAAAACTACACAAGTAAGTCATGTTTGATAATCAAGCATTTTTTTAGGTGATAAAGGTAACTTTATTTCCATCTATGTATCTTTGGGTCTATTGCTTATTTCTTTCTTAGCTCAGGAGAAAAAGAACTGTTATTTATTGCTCTGTTTGTGTGTGTGTGTGTGTGTGTGTGTGTGTGTCCCCGTGTGTGTGAAAAATAATCGTATGCTTTATATTAAAACGTAAGTAATCAGGAAAAGTGTATATGGAATTCAGTTATATACTTCAAGAACTATAAAATATCCATATCCTTTGAGTGAGCAAAAACAAAAAAATCAATTTACAAAAACAATGAATTTGAACCAAAATGATGTATAATTTTGTCATGTAAGTTCAACTAACATTTGTAAAAACTTTCTAAATGTCCAATAATAAGAGATTCTTTCAATAAATTTTAGTATGTCTATAGCATGGATTATGTATCTGTAGAAAATCTTTGTGGAAAAAATTAAAGACTTGGGCAAATAACATCATGTTAAATATATTAAAATGCATGAAAGTATTTTCACACAAGTGAAAAACAAGGGGAAAATATACTAACATCTTAATGATGTTTATTGTTCCATAAATGTTGTGATTATGAGTCTATTTTCATCTTCTTGTATATTTCCAAAATTTTACGGAAAACATATTTTGCTTTCATAATCAGAAAAATATTAAGATATATGTAAAGTCATATATATGATCAGAGTAACATATTTTATGGAATAACAATTAAAATTAAAGCAACTTGAACAGCAGTGATAGATGTCAATCGTATATTGATGAAAACAAATATTCCATATGTTTTTACTTTTATTCAAATTTGCAGGGTAAGGAATGAGGTGGGGAAGAAAAATGCTTTATTTCTTTACTCTCCACTAATTCCGAACAGTTTAAGAATTTGTACACATATGCAGAAAGAATAAAAAATACAACTAGATAGTAACTTTATTCAAATATTACATTGCTCCCAAAACGCCAATAACCACAAAGACTTTAGTGAGGCTTTGACACCAAGATAAAAAGATTATAATATACAAGATTTGGGTCTTTTTTTATATAGAAAAAGAAAGTTAAATAGTTTATTATTATAATCTTCAAACTAAAACAAAAGTATTGAAGAGATTAAATAGAACTAGTGCCTGTAGACAGAATTGACGAGTTGACAGAATTCAGTTTAAAAAAAAAGAGACATTTCTAACATTCAGTAATATGAAAAGATAAAACTTGATATTCTGAATAGTAAGCTTTAGATCACTAGGGGAATTCACAAATAGACTGGATTACAAGTAACCTCAGATATTTTATGTCACTCATACACTGGTAAAACTACCATGTGCTCTTTCCAATTATTTCCAATGATGGAAAATCATAATTCAATGTGAGTTTGAGATTAGAAGTCTGTATCTGTAATTATTTTCCATACAAATCTTTAAAGGGACAGGCAACATTTTGCCCTGTCTTACATGGGAATATTTTGCTACGGTTTAGTAGAAACTCAATTGAGATGAACATGGTCTAGAAGACAGGAAGAGGCAGCAGTGAATGAGAATGAGGCTTGTAGAGTAAGATCACTGCTTATCACCATTCCTGTAGCATCTTTTCTCCATTCTCAGGGTCACTAGGGCCTTAGAACTAGTCATGGTGAGTACAGAAGCACATTTAGTGAGAGGATATATTTAAGCCAGGTCAGGTCTTAAAAGCTTAAGCTTTAAGATAAAAAAAAAAAAAAAAGAACTTAGCTGCAGGACATTCATGGGTTATATTATACTAAGCCATAACTTATCAGGATTCAAGGACAAGTTAGATGTCACCAAGTTAAACTTTCCTCCCACATGGATGCTTTGATTATGCAGATTGTGAGTAGACCAAGACGTCTAAAAAACTGGAAAATTCACAGTTAAAGTGGATGACAAATCTTGCATAAAATGTAAATTTAATAAATAAAAAGAATATAAGGAGAAAAATTGGCCAAAAATAGGGCAATAAAAAGAGAAGAGGAATATGAAAACTGGTTCACTGAATCTGTTTGTTTGTTTGTTTGTTTTGAGGCTAATAAGCTACAAGTTAAGTATTTTATTTTTGTTCTTTATGGAACAAAGTTTGGCCTCCCATCTTCTGCTCTCCTTCATGTAGCCATTTCTTGCAGGTACCAGTTTGCCCTATTCCTTTTGCACTAGAAATGTGCCTAGGTCCTATATGTTTGTGAAATGTGAAAATGTCTATACGGAACAGAGAAAGTCCTATATGTTTGATGCCCATTTTATGTAAAGTCAGAGGCAAAAAACAGAAATTGAGGTAGAAATTACAGGAACACAGATTTATGTTGAATAGTTAAAGGTACTTTTAATAGAGTTGTCAAAAAAGAAATGAGGTTCCTTAAGCAATAGTGGTTTCTCCATCCCTGGAGGTAGTCCATCAAAGGCCAGAAAGGAGAAAGGTTATTTAGTGATTACAAGCATTCATTCATTCAGAAAGCGAGCTCAACACACACCAAAAACAGAAAGAGTAGTGAGTAATGTGGCTGGAGAGACAGGTTGAGAGCAGGTCATGCAGGCATCTTGCTCTATCCTAAGGGCAACAGGAAGTTATCGAAGGGTTTTACCTAGATGAGGGGAGTCAGTTTGGTTTCCAAAGCACTACATACTAGACAAAATAATGGCCATCCAAATGTGACAGTCTACAACATTGAGGCTTTTCCTCCAACCAGCTATGCCTTGGGCAACGCAGGCCCTGATACCCTTGTGCAGAACTAGCTCCTATTTAAAAATGAAACAAAAATATTCTTTTTTTTCATTGATCCTGTGTCATTTTCAAGATTTTAGATCTGTGGACTCAAAATGTTTAGAATAGAAAGAGGTTTTAGACACCATCTCATCTGATTTCCTCTCATCTCTTAGGACACAACAAGGAGGTTTATTGAATTGCCCAAGGTCACCTGTTGTTAAGTGCAAAGCCAGACCAGAAATTGGATCTCCAAAGTCCCACCCAACCAATGTTGTTCTTTCATAAATTATTAGGAATTGTATTAAATTTGCAGTGTTTATGGTTAGTCACATTTTAAATATGACATATTGAGCTACTGTGCTTTTATTTCACAATATTTTAGAACTGTTAAAATTGTTCTAATGTCCTTTTTGGTTATTCTAAGTAATATGAGAAAAACTTACATAAAATCCTAAAATTAAATTACAGTCAGCCATATTGGCCACTTGCATAAGTATAATTTTTCAGACTGAGGTATTTCAATATAAAAAGTATCATATTTTTAATATTAATATAAACTCTGGCTGCAGGATGACTTTCTAAACATATTTTAAAGAGGGGGGAAATTCAAGATATTTTTAAGTACAACTTCATTTGAAAAGTCTTATGTACAAAGAGAAAGGCATGCAATATATGTGAAGGTTTAGTTCCTTATTGTATATTAAGAGAAACTGGGAATCTTGTCATGTCATTGAAATTCCATTAAACATTATATTCTTTTCTAATAGTTCTCACACTGTCTCCTGATCAATTTTGTTCTTTATACCAAAATTAGTATGTACACTGAGAATTTGGTCCAGGTTTCCCTATTTCCATTGGCTGTGTGAGTGTGGAGCCTAATCTGTGATCTGCCTGTAAAAAGGTACAGGTTTCTATAGTACTAATTTTTATGCTCATTCGGTCTTATTTGATGCTCTTACATTTGTTTAATTTCTTCTGTCCTATTTTCTTTTAAATGCCAGCTTCTTATATTTTTATATCCCTTTAAGAAGCCTTAACTGTTTTCTGGAAAGAGGTGGAGAATAGTAAATTACAAAAGAACATGTTCAAATAAATGAAAAAACAAATTATAATAGAAAAAAATATGCAATGAACACAAATATTTACAGAAGAAAATAACAAATGGTCACCAATGTGTAAAATTCTTAACCTTACCAAGAATTCTAAAATATCTATACACACTTATAATTTTCAGAAGTAATTTTTTAAATGTACCTCTCATTGTCACTGGTTTTTCAAAAATGGACAGAGCAGTATTTCCACTCCCACTTGTGCTTTTAAAACCTTGCCACTCCCACCAGGAGATAGTCTATTTCCCCTTCTCTTGAAACTACAGGGACTTTGTGACTGCCTAAACCAAATGAACATCACAAGGAAACAGGCTTCTCTCCTCTCTCTCTCTCCTCTCTCTCTCTCTCTCTCTCTCTCTCTTTCTTTCAGCTCAGCATTGGAACTCAGCCATACTGTTATAAGAAAGATCAGGCCACATAGAGAGATTATATACTATTGTTTATTTATATGTAATATAATATAATAAATATATAATATCTTAATAAATATTCAGATTATTTCCATATTTTTGTTTCTATAAATAGTATATAATATACTTTTTTCATGCATATATTCTTATGTAGTGGTAATTTATTCCTTAGACATAAGTGTCCAGGAAAGAATTTGCTGGATCAAAGCTTTTATAATTTTAATGGATGTTGTTAGATTGCTTCTTTCTAAACTGGTTGCAATACTTTACATTTTAACTACCAACGTGCAACTTCTTTTATTTGTTCAGAATATTTTATGTCTCTATAAGACTATTTATATTTAAATGTAAACTGATGGCTGCATACTTTCCAGACAGTCCTCGTATGCATGTGTATATATTTCCCATTTATTTCAAATATACTCATATATATCATATAGGAACTAGTCCATCTGCTAATTTCCAAGTATTTTCAGTTGTATGCATTTGTGCATGTGTGTGTGTGTGTGTTTGTAATTATGATTTTTTTTCTCTTTCCACTTCTAGATCCTTCAGAGCTTAAAAGAAAGCTATTGCTTTTTTAAATGTATGCCTTGTATCCAGATTCCTTACAAACTCTCATATTAATTTTCATAGATCTTTCTAGAATCTCCTGGGATGGATACAATCATATCAACCTCAGAAAGAAGTGAAACTCTTTCTTTTCCCATATTAATACTAGTGTGATTTCTTTTGCTCTTTCTTTCAATAAACCTCCAGTCAATGTTGAAAACTGTCAAAAGCAGGCTTTGCTATTCAGTCTGTGACCTTAAATAAAATGACTTTAAATCTGTGCTTCATAAAAATATTTGTTGTTTAATTTGCATAGTCAAGTGTTAAATTTAAGTATTTACTTTTCATTCTGATTTTATTTGGGAAATAATATATCAAATCCCTTTTCATTGTCTCTATTGATTTTTGTATATTTCTTATATTACTTCAATACACCTGAAGTATCTATAATTTAAATATTTAATAGAAATTGCCTGTGAATTTATCCATTTCTTCATTTCAAATATCTACTTACTTTTCATTCAATGTGGTAGTTACATATTTTGCCAAAAAATTATCCATTTCTTTAAGTTTTTAAACATGTTGCCATAGAATTACATATTATAATATTTTATTATTCTTTTATTCCCTCTGTAGTTAAGGCTTAACATCTCTAATCTTGTATATTTTACTCCTGTCCTTTTGTCCTTAATCAGACTTAAGAGGGATTTATCATTTTATTGTACTTCTAAAAAAAAACCACATTAATTTATTTATCTTTTGTACTTTCCTGAATTCAAAATAGAGAAAATAAGTGTGTCTGCTTCACAAGGTTAGTATGGTGGGAATAATTAATATTCACAAAATGCTTAGATTTACTCAAATTTCAAAAGAAACATATTGAAGTTTCTTACTGTAATTATATTTTTATTAAGTTGACAGTATCCTAACATGTAGTTCTTTATATATTTAGCTACTGTATTTTGTCATATAAAGGTCTATGACTACATATCTTTTACACAAACTGTGCCTTTTATTAATATGTCAGCTCACTTTGTATTCTGTTGAGTGTTTTCAATACTAAAGTTCAGATTTTGACATAGTATAGTGATACCCTCTCTCCCTCCCTCTCTCTCCCTCTCTCTCTTTCTCTATTGTATTTACTTTCAAATATGCATTACTTTGTTTTCATTCTGATTCTTGTAATAAATAACAGAGCTTGATATTTTTTTAATCCAGTTGAAGGACGTAGGTCTTTTTATGAAAGATTATAGCCCATTCCCAATTTATATAATGATTGATAAAACATTTTAACTTTTGTATGTTTTTATATATTTGATTTGGTACTTTTTAGCATTTTTTGCAGAATAATTTTCATTGTATTTTCGTACTGATGAATATGTATCTTTCCAAAATCCAGAAAAATCAGAAGAATTAGACTTTCTTTTATTCAATAACTATTTTTTTAATCCGTAAGACATAAATAATACCTACCTTTGCTTGTCTCTTAGGATTATTGAGATTATGAAATTTTATATATATATATATATATAATTTTAGCATATCACTAATACCTTAAGGAAATGTTAACATTAAAGTAAATTGCATAAAAACTAAAATAGGTTTATTCTGTTGCACAATTGACATAAAGCTATTGTTACTAAATAATGTATATTATACAGCAAATATTTCTACATTTTTAAAACTTACTAGACTTTGTTACTTTTTAGTAGTTTTAGAAAAATTGAGCAGAAAATATAGTGTTCTTATACACCCTCTTGTCCTAGCCTCCCCAAATTTCAGCTATTATTAACATTATTAACATCTTGCATTAATGTGATATATTTGTTACTGTTTGATAAGCCAATACTGATACAATATTATTCACTGCATTCCATAGTTTACATTAGGGTTCACTTTTTATATTACATATTCTGAGTTTTGACAAATATATAATGATGTATATCCACCAAAAGTATTATATAGAATAGTTTCAATGTTCTAAAAATACTTTGCTTCACATTTCATATCTTTCATTTTATTTTAAATTTTCATTTATTTGGTTTATTATTTTTAACTTTGCTATCTTTTCCTTTTTTTCCTAATTTTTGTTAAGTTGGCATTTATTCCATTTGTCACCTTGTTAATTTGGAAAGTGTGCCATATTTTTTTATTCTTTAATGGTTGCTTTTCCTTTCTCAGTGCTCACATTGGAACACATTTCTTTACTACAAATTGGCTAAAAGAAAATAATATGAATTATATTTATTGTGTGTATACTATTTTCATATTATAAGTTTTAATAATTTTATCTTTAGTTTATAGCTAACAATATCTAATAATTTATATGATTGAATGCAGGTCTCATGACAATCCTGTAAGGTAGATATAATTATATCTAACTAATAAGAATTTGAGGCACTTATCCAACATTGCTGTAGAACCAGGATTTTGAAGTTAGACTAAGTCTAGACAAAAGTTTGGAACTCTAGTCTAAATTATATACTGAAGCTTGTTAATTCAATTTTTTTTTTTTTTTTTTTTTTTTTGCTTTTTGGTATGTGGGTAGCTCCCTGACTAGGAACCGAACCCAGACCGCAGCGCTGACAGCACCAGCGCCGAAGCCCCAAGCCACTACACCACCAGGGAACTCCCTGATTCAATTTTTTACTTCAGGAAGGCATTCTATTTTTTTCATTCTTTCTACTCCAATAAGATGATATTTTAAAAATACTTGCATTTTCTTCTCCTTTCCTCTCTACAGTCCTTCTCAGAAAACCTTTGTAATGACTTTATACCGTATTTTGCCCACTTTCTATTCCTAGATTTTTCTGAAATAATTTAAAATTTTCAGTTCTGGACTATTGTTCTCACCAAGGCTTTTTATTAAAATGAGATATTATTTTTCCAGTAAAAATAAAATTAAATGTATAATTCAACAAAGCTAATCACACAAGTGTAAACTGGTACATTTCTATAAAACAGTTTGATAGATATAAATCATATTTCATGTGAATACCTATTTGCCTATTAATTCTACTTTGAGTACATATTATAAATAAATATTCATAAATTAATACATAAATTCAAATAAAAATATTTATGATAGCATTAACTGTGAAAATATAAAATCTACCTAAAATCCAATCAAAAGCTGATTAGATTAAAGTAACGTGTATCTTATAAAGGAATTTTGCTCATCCATTAAAAATAATATATGAAAATTTAATCATACTAGAAAATTCTTAAAATATGACATTAAGAATATATGAATGCTTAACTACAAAATCTGATAGCAATTATGTAGTATGCATAATATCAAAATAGTTCTGTTTGAACTTGGGGAAAATCAGTAGTTTAAAAAAACATTTTCACTTTGGAATATGCAGAAGATTTTACAAGGATTATATAGTATTTCATAATCAGAAGCCTTCTGCCCCTCCCCTTTTTATTCTTTTGAAGAGTTATAGTATTTACAACAAAATAGGATTTAATACTGAGTCAACTATAATCATACTGCCCTCTATAGGATTTTGGCTGATGCACAACTTTATTTATTTTTCAACAGTGGCCCACAGATTTTCACAGTTGTATTCACTTACAAAAAAGAATGATACGTGTAAAGTGGGTATGTGAAAGGAGAACGTGTTAAAATGGCTAAGACAGCCACATGGGGTACTGAGTCAGTGTCATGGTCCTAATAATGTAGAACTCTCTACAATTTAATATAGAACACATGCCTCCTAGAAGTGAAACCTGAATTTTACAGGAAGAAAAGCATTGTGACTTAAATAAATTCAACTCTTTAAAACACTAATTGAAATGTCACTAATCAATACTTTTGAAAAATAAATGGAAATGCAGTTCATTAGGTGTAAACAAATTTGGGATTCAATTTGCAAAGGCCAGGTGTGTTCTTTGCCCTGCGTGTATAGCCCTTGGTAGATACAAAGAGATTCATTTAATACCAGAGATGGAGACCTCTGAGGGTCGTTTCTCTCATTTTACAGACAGAGAAACTAAGTGGCAGGAAGACCATGGAACTTTTCCAGGCTAACACTTACGGCCCTAGCAGAGCTCTTGCTTGGATTTATTTCTCTAGATTTCTAGGCCAGTACAATCTTTCCATTACACAGAAATACTTGCTTCTGTTTCTGGACTATACGATGTCTGCCTGTGTGTTTCTGGGTCTCCTTCCAAAGGACTTTTTCTGGATGCCCTCCTTTCACTCTCTTTCTCTCTCTTAAGTTTTCTTTCCTTTTCTTCAAACTCATTCAGCTGTTATATCATTCAAATTCAAGAACCCACTGTAAGAATGATACTCAAATCACTTTCTATTTATAATTTAAGATGTATTACATTTGTGGAGTAGATCACATAAAATACACATGCATCTAGATATTGAACTAAATCTACCAAGACAGATTATACAGAGAACTTGAACTTTGAATTCAGATTGTGGCTTAAATCACAGCTGTGTCTTCAACTAGAAGTGACATTGTGAACAAATGACTAAATCCCTGTGAGCCTCA
>PVJL010000780.1:261244-341696 GCA_004026885.1 Lyroderma lyra
TTGTCAACTTGATGCATAATAAGTTCACCACCTAATGTGACCCCTCTTTCCATCCCCTTATATTTAGCTTCCCCCCCTCCTCTCCCACCCCCTCCCCTTTCTCCCCTCCCTAACCCACTCGTCCCCAAATAAACATTAAACTATCGATTGTGTCCATGGGTTATTTGTTTGTTCAGTTCTTTTTTTCTTTGCTTTCAATTTCTTTATGAATATATTACCATATACTTTGCATGGTCATGGTGAAGAATAAAGGAAATAATGTAATTAAAGATCCCAGTACACAGTTCCTGTAGTTTAGTTGGCATTCAATACATGGTTTCCAAAATAACCAAATACTGTATGAGAACCCAAAATTTATATATTATTCATTAATTCTATCAAAAGTGTATAGTATTTACATCTAACTAAACAAAAATATCTCACCTACTCTGTGAGTTGCCTTTGTACTCACTACTATTGTTATTTTTTGATGTTCTGAAATTCTGCAATTTAAAATAAATAGCTCAACCAGTATTTCCTTTATGGTAATTCTTTTGTTCCATTTTTTAAATTTTTGGATACTCCAAGTTCATAAGGACAATCTCCTATCTTTTCTTCTGAAGTTTTTATTGTTTTACCATATACATTTATATCGTCGGTCTACCCAAAGTAATGTTTGTATCATGAGAGATAGAGGTTAACATTGATCTTTCTTCATGTAGATATCCAATTGATACAATATATTTATTAATATTAAAACAGCTATTTCTTTTCTCTCCTGCACTGAAGTGCTATCATTGTCATATATCATAAATGAAGTGATCATATAATTGAGTCTAATTTTCATTTATTTTTTGCTCCAATACCATACAGTCTTAATCACTAGAAATTAAATCTTGAGATCTTACAGCTTTGTCCTTCTTAAAAAACTATCTGGTCTATTGACCATTTGCATCTTAAACGTCAGCTTGCCAATTTTCACCGAAGTCCCCTGGAGGTTTTATTGACATTGCACTGACTCTATGTACCACTTTTGGAAGAATTAGTATACTAATAATACTGTGTCTTATAATCAGGAACACAGTATATGCAACTGCAAATTTATTTTATTTTATTTTATTTTATTTTATCTTATTTTGAGTTCTCTTTCCATCACCTTATATTTAGCTTCCCCTCCCTCCTCTCCCACCTCCTCCCCTTTCTCCCCTCCCAAAATTATTAATAAAATATGTACCCTTGAAGATAGAAAGGATGTAGGATACAGCACCCAGGGAAAGACTGGGGAATAGAATTTCAATAGGAAAAGGGAGTAATTGGTGATGAAAAGGTTGAAGAAGATTGATGTGACACAATTTTTGATAGAAAACAGGAAGTACTGAATTGATCATTTCTATTTTCTCTGTAAAGAAAGTGAAAATAAAGCCATTGAAAAACAGATACAGGCTTGTGGAAAGCTATGAAGGTTGCAAGTTGCCATAAAAGGGGCAGGCAGAGGAAAACTGACCATCACAGCATTAACAATTCAGATGAAAAGACCATGTATGGGTCATAACTAAATGATGTAATCAGCAGCACAGGGTAGAGAACCAATAGAAGTATGTTTGGATTGATCTGCATTTGAGAATTTGTTGAAAAAGTTTATAGGAACTTCAATGTAGTGACAGATTTGAAGATTTTCATAAAGGAATGTATAGAAGTGTTCTACCATACAGCAAAAATGTCTCAACAAGGTGAAAAAATTAGAGAATGCAACTAGATACCTTACTGAGGTTGGAGATCGGGCATAGGAAAAATCAATGAGCAAAGTACTGGAAGAGAGTGGATTATCTCTGGATAATGGACCAGGTGGAGTTCTGAAAGGTGTCCCGAAGCTACTTAAGTGTATTTTGAGCTCTTCCTCCTGAACAGAGTATAGCTTCTCCAACCTGTGGACCTTGGGCTGCATATCGTCCAGCGTGGCTTTGAATGTGGCCCAACACAAATCTGTAAACTTTCTTAGAACATCGTGAAAATTATCATGGACCTTTTTTAGCTCATCAGCTATCGTTAGTGTTAGTGTATTTTATGTGTGGCCCAAGACAATTCTTCTTCCAATGTGGCCCAGGGAAGCCAAACTTTGAACACCCCTGTGAATTTTAGCCATTATACTTGGAGTACTCATTTGTAGAATCGTTTGTTGAACTTGGGTCCCTCTCATGAATGACTGAATGCTCCTGGGTAGAATGGGGGATAGGGGTGGGGGCGGGGGTGATGTTGTGGCAAGGGGCGAAAACTGTCAACTGTATTTGATGTAATTTGAGCTTTTATAGTGTGTCTTAGAGATGAGCTGCTTACACCATTATGTTTTTAAAAAGAGGAAAATGGGACCTTGAATGAAATATTATTTGTGATAGGGGTAGAATTGCAATAGGAACCTGGAACTCCATCTGTGTCTCCTGTTTACCCGGGTACACCCTCATACTGTCCATGGACTTGCTAGTAGATATCTTATTTCTTAAAGCAGGTAGAGTTGTTTGTTCACTGGTTGGAAAATGTTTACAACATTTTAGATTTAATGGAATTTCTGTTAGATGTATAAAACATTCCCATATATATCTCTGTCAGATTCATTTAAATGTTTCACATTTTAAAAAATTATACAATATTGTACAGTCACTCCTCACTTAATGACCTACCTGTTTAATGACCACTTGGACTTAATGTCCAGTTCTCCAGTGTAGGAAATCTCCTTTTTCAGTCTGTGTGAGTCTTGGGAATCTACTTTTCTCACTCTTTGTCTTGTTCCTGCATTTGGTTAGTATTCACTACACAAAGCATTCTCAATCATGCAAGACTACATACTTTGTTTATAAGTGTGTGTCCCCTTATATCTACTGAAAAATACATACCCTATGTCACCACAAGACATCTACTTTTAAGCTCCTCCCTTACTGACCAGTTAGCCTAATGGCCTCATCATGGGAATGGAACTTGGCAGTTAAGTGAGGGGCGCCTGTATAAACCATCTTCAACACAGCAACTTGCTGCAAGAATGATGGAGTAGCTTTGCTGGGAATGCTCTGATGTTTCCATTATACTGGTCGTCCAGAAGAACTGCCCATTGATGAAAGTTTCTTTGCAAAAATAAAATGAGACAATGCTTGTGAAAGTACTAAGAAAAGTGCATGGTACACGTTTGGTTTTAAGTATATTTTAGCTTACTAGGTATTTACCTTCATCTATGACACTGGTGATGCAAATTGATGATAAGGAGAATGAGATTCTATGAAGTCTTTTTATTTTTAAAAGAGACTTTACAGCAAGTTGATGCAAACAGTGAGTGGCTATAAATAGATTCAACAGAAGCAATTGCATTTTATTTACTTCCAAGTCTCTACCATTTTTGGCTGGCACAGAACAGCTGAATTAATGAGTAAACAAATTAGTCTTGAGTTTTATAAGTCCAACCCATGAAATATATCATAGAGACTCAGGAATTTTCATCTACTTACATGTTTTTCCCTAAGTATATCTAACATTTTCTTAATTTGATGCTCACACTGTTTGTTCCATGTGGAACTTCTCCTCTAAAACATTTTTCTGTCTGTAATGTTCAACTCAAGCCATATCTTCTTTGTTTCCTGACCTTCTATACTAATATTATGGGTGAGGAGGAACTCAGGTGTCCTTAGTACCTGGTAATATGTATATTGAAAATACACCTTCAGAGTTCTCTAGCAACTCATTCCATAATTGCCAAGACACAGGAAAGGCTGAGAACTGAAGGGTACTAGAAGCAGTATGTCCCCAACTTCAAGCCTCTCTATTTTTGTGTTTTCCCCACCAGACTATGAGCTCCCTGATGCACATCTCTAGGCCTATAGCACACTCACGCATTCATTGCTCATTAAAAAGATATGACTGAATGTTTTTCACAAACTAATTCTAAGCAAT
The DNA here is from genome assembly GCA_004026885.1 of Lyroderma lyra. Classification (NCBI taxonomy): domain Eukaryota; kingdom Metazoa; phylum Chordata; class Mammalia; order Chiroptera; family Megadermatidae; genus Lyroderma; species Lyroderma lyra. The sequence goes on from PVJL010000780.1 coordinate 265,157, forward strand.
AGTATCCAGGCAAAAGTCATACACTTAAGGCTAAAGTAACTAGGCTGTTTCAAACTGATGTCTTTAAAGGTAATGCTTGTGGTACGTTCCAGAGAAGCCTTGCCCTTTATACATTCTGGGGGAAGGAAGGGGAGACCAAAATTATTCATTTTATTTAAAGATAGCAAGTACATCATTACTATTTAAAACTAACAGCTCCACTGCCAGTTCATTTTTCTGAACTCGAGTGGGCAGGAAATTAAAGCTAACTGCCTTGTTATGACATTTTCATATATTGCATTACAGTTAACTCTATTGAGACAAATGAAAAGAATAAGAGAATAATTGCTAAGTGACAAAATTTAATGGGGGAAATTAGTAGCTAAAATCCATTATGCTCTTATCTTCAAAACCACAAATGAAATCCATATTTTTGCACATTCTCATTCTAAGAATATTTATAATCACATATAAACAAGCTGTCAAGTATCATAAATCTTAACTCCTCATCCTGATCCCACTATTTCTGGGTTCCTGTTCTTTAAAGAACTATGGCTCCCTAACCCTTTATGCTAACCTTCCTGTTTTCTCTTTGATTCCGATAACCCCTCCTTCATCTCTATATCCCTTCCATTTAAAATCCTACATTCCCCAAATTCCTTGCTTTTATTCCAGTCTGGGTCTTCTTGGGCCAAATCCAAGTCCATGGGGTAGAATAGATCGTTCTATGAACCGGGAATCAGGAGACCTGGGTTCTACAAGTATACCATTGACTTTAAACATGGCCTTACACAAGCCATTTTCTCTCCAGACTTCTGGTTTTTCTATTTATAAACAGAGCAAGAGATGAAATTGAGGATAATCATGGTCCCTATGAGCCGCTATGGAGGGGACACTGAATTATTCACTCTTGTCTCCCTCAAATCCTTTGCCAGTGAGCTGTTGCATCCTTCAGACACTAGAGGGGGCTTCCTGAAGACTTTTCTATTAGCCCCAGATTGAAGTAAGGGACGATTGTCTCTTAATGACAATCCATATTCTGATTGAGAAATGTGATTCCACTTTTCTACCTTAAAGTAAATATGAAAGAAATATATTAAAGCAATTACAAAATTTTGCACCGATATGTCTTTCTAGCATGAGGCTACTTTAATTTTCTTTAAATAACAAACATGTCCGCAATTTTTTATTCTCTATCTTTAAGTTTATAAAAAGATGGGGTTGCACTTTTAGAAATCAATGGGGAAAAAGTACAATTATGAGAGTAGGATTCTGAAAGCCAGTATTCTCCATTAAGATACTCTTTTGGTTGATGATATTATAAAAGGAAAGTTGTAATGGTTCTATGTACTCTTTAAAGAGCATCCTGAAGAAAATAAAGAAATTCTATTTGATAAAGACCCATTTAAAAATAAAAGTATTTTAAGCTCATTTTTTAAATTCCCAAGAAGCCGGTTTGGGAAGTTTGGGAAGAACAGATAAAGATCTACCTATCATCCCAAGTACAATTGAGATGAGAAGTATTATTTTTAAATTAATAAACAGTCCAACATTTCTTTTTATCGAGAAGTGCTGACATTAATCTGATTCTTTGTTTCTTAGTACACTATTTTCTTATTCTCTTGGACTCTGTTAGATTTTATTTTTGACATTCTTATATTTTAGTATGTTGTTAGGTGTTGGGATTTTCTTCTCTTTAAGGCTTGAAACTGTACTAAGTTTTTCAGTCTGAGATCTTATGACTTCATTATGAGGAAATCTCAGTTATTCTTATTAGTTCTTGCTTCCTTTATATTCTTTTCCTTCATTTCTGGTGTTTCTCCTGTGGAGGTATTAACAAGCCTCTGTCTGACCTCCATTTCTTTATTAGGCTGTATCCATTCTCTTATTAACCCAATATTTGTTTTCTCTGTTTCATTAGCTCTATATTCTCTAGTATCATGTATTCCATTCATTATCTCCCAGAGACTATTTACACTTCTCAGAAGTCCCAAGGAGTTTTACTGTGAACTCATCATCATTCACATGAAACTCTCAGCTGTCTTTTGTGATTTTTGTGACTCTAATATTTCAGTGTTGGAATAGCTATAGTTTTGTTCCATTTACTAAGTGTGACTCTACATTTAATCTCTTGCTCTGTCTTTTCTGATCTATCAAAATTTTGATGTGGGACCACAGCCAGAAACCCACATTTGAATAATGCTTATATAAAGATGACAAGCCAACTCACTTATTTTATAAAATCTTATTTCCTATTTAGGTATGGAAATTATTTTAACATTTAATTTTTTCTCTCTTCCTCTCTCTCACTCTTGCTTTTACTCCCAAAATGGTGTTTCTCTAGTTTGGAGCACCACTTTTTTTTTTCTTTCTCAAATACATGAAGCCCGTGTATTGCTGGGTGTTAGTAAAATGGATAAGATATATTTAATCGAGCTACTGATGAATTCAAATATGGCAAAGGTCTTATAGAAGAAAAATGCTATGTAGATTTTGATTAATCAAACTTAACTAATTACTGTTCATAATGTCTGTGTGAGAAAATGTAGACTCGATAAAAGAATATTAAAAGCAATGGGAGAAAGTCTGGATTTAAATCCTAGGTCTGTTTTTTATTAGTAGTTTGAACTACTAATAAACATAACTATGGTTATGCTCTAAGACCTCTGGACTTTAGTTTTTAAAATTTATAATATAGAGATATTAATTCCTTTCCTCTTCTCTGAGTTTGTTAAGGGAGTATATACACACAAAAAAGATGTACCAATGGGGAGAGACAGAGAGAGAGATAGAGAGATAGTTAATTGTTCACCTGATAATCCCTAAAGCAGGGTTATTCTGGTAGAATATGCTGAAAGAATGAATTTAGGCCTAGATATCTCAGTGAGACTCCATTGCATCTAGAATGACTAATTCTGTGGCACAAGCTTCATTTACCTAACTAGTCACATAAATGTTTGTAGCTACTTCACCTTATCTTATAGCATAGAAAGAACAGAGAGAATGACTAGTGGGCCTGCATTGTAAAAGTAGATTCTAAAAGCTGTGTGACTAATGTGCCTTACACATGGAAGCAGGAATCATAAAGATTGTGGTACATGAATTCAAAAAGTAAAAGAGAAGGCAGGGTATTTGCAAAAAGAGAACTTAACTACCAGCAAAATATGAGCTAGCCACTGACTTGTGTTCAGAACAAGTCAATGACCAATTCCTTATCTCATGGGCTTGAACGAGAAACAGAGTGAAGAAAGAAGTTAGACTTGTAGACAGACTTGTTCTTCTTCATGGGTTGAGATATATATGAAGAAAAGAGAAGAGATTTTTTTCCCCTCCACAATAGTAACAATTAAGTGACAAAATGTTAAAAGTGTTTGGCAAACTATACATCACAGAATAAAATTGAGAGATTTACTGATAATTTTATTAAAGGAGACATTTATTTATTTAAACCATTTTGTGCTCCAGATGGAAGATACAGTATTTTTGAGGTGGCTTTGTGTAAGGTAATTATCACTTTTGTTGGAGCATGGTAGGAACTCACTACATTGTAGTTTGTTACTAGAATTTTTACTAAAATCAGTGATCTGACAGCTCCTATCAATAAAGTATGTACATTTCATAGGGTTGCCTGAATTATTAAAATCTCTATTATTAGTAGTGTTACTAGTAATAAGACTAACGGGGACTTCAGTTTGGAAATCATAGGTTTATAATTGAGCTTTCTGTAATATATGTTAAGTATCAATGCAGTTTTCAATCATTCTTCTTAGTTTTATTGATAGCGATATCTCTTTGATCATGATTTCATTTTTCTAAAAATACTCCATTCTCTTACCTGTCATGATACCACAGTCCTCTTAACTCTCCGTCTGTGACTTCACAGTCCCCATTGCCAACTTCTTCTCCTCTAGCAGACCATCTGAATTGCTCAGGCTTGCAGTCTTGTCCCTTTTCTCACTCTATGAATTTTTCCTGAACAATCTGATCCATTTTCATGGTTTCAGTGACTCTCTATGCATTTATGACTTCAAAATTTATATATTTATCATAAACCTTTCCCTTGACCTTCAAGGTCTGTGTATTTATTACATTCTTGTTATCACCTACAGGATATTTCATAGGCAAGACAGGCAAAACTTGTCTAAAATTGAACACAATCTTGGCTATAATTCTCAACCTTTTCTACCATCCATCCTCAAGCCAGAATCAATTATGGACGTTATATTTGACTCCTTCCTCATCCTCACCAACTACACTTAGTCCACCATGATGTCTCAATTCAAAATGCCTTTCCTAAAACTACAATTATTTCCATTCCCACTCTACCACCATGGTCCAAGCTTCTATTTTATTTATGTGTCTTGAAATATTATTGATAGTAAATATCACTCTTCAGCCTTGCTGAACTAAGAGATTAGTGAGTAATTGCTGGTAATTCAGTGACTCCTTAATAAAATTAGAAATCAATAACATAAACAGAAGACCATTAAAACTGAAGAAATTAAAAGTTTATATCTATATGTCTCAATAATTAATAAGATAAAGAAAAATTACAATGAATATTATAAAATGTTTAAATCTATATAATAAATTAATTTTGAAGAAAAATTCATTAGAAATAAAGATTTAGAAAGTGATTTAGAAGCTTAAATAAAAATAGTGAGAAACAAGAAAAGTCAAATATAAACTTTTTTAATCTGAGAAACTAGAAAAAAACAAAAAAATATATAAGAAAGGAAACAATAAAGAAAAGAGTAATTGCAACAAAGAACTAAAAAGTAGTTGAGTTAATCAATGACCTCAATAGCAAGTTTATAAAAGAAACAATTATAAAAAGAGTTTAAATATTTGAAATAGGGAATGATAACATTATATATAGTGGAGGATTTTTTTAAACTCATACTATGAGTTTACTAATGTTAAAAAATAATGTTAGAAACTTAGAAAAAATGCTCAATCTTTTAAAATTTGAATTAACAAACGGACTCTAGAAAATAACTCAAATTATTGTGATAACTTTTAAAGAATCTAAACATATAGTCAAAAATCTCCCTGCAAAATATACATTAGGTTCAGATGTTTTTATAAGTAAGGTTTTAATCAAACTTTCAGTCAAACTGATAATCTCCATTTATTACAAATAGTTCCAGAGAAGATAGAAAGAGAAAATATAATCCAATTCATTTTAGGAAGCTAGTATAAATAACCTCCATATCAAAATCTGGCCAAGAACAACATAAGAAAGAGGAATTACTGACTAATTTCTCCATAAACAGTGGTAAACTACTAAATGATATGTTATAAAATGTAGTCTTTATGTGTTTACCACTCTTTGAGGAGTATATGCCTTACTAGAACAGTCTACAACATACAAGACATGACAATTAAGTTTGGAAACTTGCCACCGTGCATTTATGTTGGCAGCACTGTATAAACAACTCATTGAGGTTTCATAACCTTGGTGTATCTGTGCCTCAGCTGTGTTTTTGTCAATGTGTGGCTGTATCTTAATGAGTGGTACTCATTATTGTTGTGTGCTTTTATGTGCCATTGTGAAAATGTCGGCACTTGAATTAGAGCAATGAACAAACATTAAATTTCTTCTTTTTTTTTAATATTTTATTATTTTGTAGTTTATTACTATTATTTCTACTACTATAATGATTACGTATGCACTAACACAGTAGTTCCTACTGACTGTGAGAAACTTGGCAAGGAAGAAAGTGAAATCAGGAACATGTTAGTCCAAGTTTATGGAGATAATGCCATGAAGAAAATGGCAGTGTACAAATGGATTAAATGGGTTTTTGAAGTAAAAGAAAATGTCACTAATGAAGAGAGGTCAGGGCAGCCAGTGATGAGGAAAACTGATGAAAATATTGCAAAAATTCATTGAATTGTGTGTCTAAATCATCATGCCTGTGAGAAGCATAGCAGACCAAGTAAACATTGACAGTGAAACAGGAAAATCTTAGCTAAAATCTTGGCATGATAAAGGTGTGTACAAAAATGGTCCTGAAGGTCCTCACCAATTAATAAAAGCAAAGGAGAGTCAAAGTTTGCCAAGACCTTTTGGAGAGGCAAGACAGTGTTTTGTGCCATGCTATCACTGATGATGAAACATGGGAGTACCAATATGACCCTGACACAAAGCATCAAAGTGCACAATGGAAGTCAGCCAGTTCTCCACAACCAAAAATGTTTCATTAGTTCAAATCAAGAGTCAAAATGATGTTGCTAATCTTTTTTGATATCAGAGGAATTGTTCATTATGAATTCATACCAAATGGACAAGCAGCCAACCAAGTTTCCCATTTGGAAGTGCTGAAAAGGCTTTGTGAAAAAGTTAGGCAAAAGCAATCTGAACTTTTCCTCAACAACTCATGGCATCACGACAGTGCACCAGCTCACATAGCACTGTCTGTGAGGGAGTTTTTAGCCAGTAAACAAACAATTGTGTTGGAACACCCTCCCTACTCACCTGATCTGGCCCCCAATGACTTTTTTTCTTTACCTGAAGATAAAGGAAATATTGAAAGGAAAACATTTTGATGGCATTCAGGACATCAGGGGTAATATGATGACAGATCCAATGGCGATTTCAGAAAAAGAGTTCCAAAATTGCTTTCAAGGGTGAACTAGATGCTGGCATAGGTGCATAGCTTCCCAAGGGGAGTACTTCGAAGGTGACCATAGTGATATTCAGCATGAGGCATGTAGCACTTTTTCTAGGATGGGTTCATGAACTTAATTATCAGACATTGTGCCTCATATTTTTTACCACTCTGGTTCTCATGCTTTAGAAATGAAATTTGAAAGATATCAGTGATGGTTAATTGGTCTTAAGTGGATTTTTAGTCATTTTCTTTATACTTGACCTCTACGTTCCATGAAATCTTTTTACTTTTTCTTGCTTTTTAGAATTTCATGAGGTCTAGTATATGCTGCTACCTGACTTTTTTCTTACCATTCTTTTTGTATTCTCATTCCTGACTTCTTTCCCTTCCTCCCCTTTACCCTGGGAGTTAACTTTTAAGGCCTAACCTATTGCTCCTCTGAACTTACATCCACCCCCTTGCAGACCACATTCATTTGCAGGCATCCAGTAATTCTCATCATATTGACAACTCTCAAACTGAGATGTTCTCCATCTGCTTATCAGAACCTCCGAACTGTCAGATACTTAGTTTGTCCTACTGTGAATATCACTGGTCAATTTTATTTTGACTAAATCTAAACAGCATATTCTGTCAAAAAACTGACCTCTAATCTCCCTATTTTTACATAACTTTTCCACTGTCATATTTCTTGCTACCTAAGCTTGCTGATTTGGCATTATCATCTTGAATTTCTCCTTCTTTTATTAGCTGTAGCTGTCTGATTCAGTATTTAATATATCTCATATTTGTCTCATTCTCTCCAGTCCCATATCCACTGTTACTGGTCAAGTACTTATCACTAATGTTGAACACAGCATCTCCAGGAAATCACTCCCCCAGTCTGTTCTGCTCACCACTGCCCAGTTGTTAAACGTTTTCGATTCTTCAGTGGCTCACTATTTCTTATTGCAACAGGGCTGCAAGATTTTAAGATTCCTCAAAATCAGTTTTAAAATCTAATCAACATGATTTCCCATTTTTAGCCTGCTTACCTTCATGTTCCATAACATAATACTCATTAAAAAATTAGACCTCATTATAAATTAATCTCACTGAAAGCTGAAAGAAAGACCTTTTACTATAAAATCGTAAAAAATAGTCTTGGCTATGGAATCACTATTATATTTTTAGTTGAGTCATACTTTATTTTATTTAAAACACATCAAAGTTGAAAAATTGAAGGTTATAATCTAATAAAAATGTTTAATCTATGGGCAATATTTAGCAAGTTATTTTATTGCTTTTTTTTTTTACAGCAAGTGTTACTTGCTTAATGTCAATTAAGTTGTAAAAAATATTTTTTATAATGGCAACTTGTCTTTGAAAGCAAATATTTGGTTCCAATAGTTAATTGGTTAGTTCATAGAGGATAGGGAAGATGCTTGATGTGTCTTGTTTCACGTTATTGTAAATGGGTTTATTAAGAAAATTGGCTGTAACTTGTGCCAATCTGTGGTTTTTGCATTTTCCCTTTGGCTTATGTTTTCTAATTCCCTGGTCCCAAACCAAATCATTTGTTTCTTAATTCACTTTAAGTCACATATCATCATGACAATGTCTGTTACTCAAGAGCTCTGAGTCCCTTGCCAATCTCCGCGGTTATTTAGTATAATAGCAGAGATTATGTGATTGACAATGAAATTAGATCTCAAGCTGATACTTAAAACAGTGACCCATTCTTGGTAAATACTACCTACATGTTGGGTTGTTGTGTCCCTATTTTTCACATAGTTCAAAATTCTTAGATTTCACAAGAATTTCCTGACAACAGTAATAACTGCAACTATAAAATCACGATATTTTAGATTAACATTGTTAAAATTAATAATGTTTTCTCATTCATAATTATTTTTACATAAATTCTTTAATCTTAATTTTTAATTTAATTTTCTATTTCCTTGCATGTTTATATCTATATTTGGGGTCCCTTGAGTATCATTTATAAACATAAATAATGTTACTTTTACCCAACTGCATTTTGTCATTCACAATTTTTAATAGCAATTTTTACTTTTAAAGTACACATTCAGAATACATATTATTGCCTAATATTCTTTCATTCCAATTTAAATAAGCACTAATTTATATAAATTTAAAACAAAGTTTATAACATCTAAGTTATAGGAAAAGTATCCCAAATTTTTTCAAGTTCATAAATTTATTCCCCATTGTCTTGAAAGCTTCAAAGCATATTTCTTCAGTATTAACTTTTAATTTTTTAAGTGAATTTATAATAATAAATTTATTGGAGCATCTGCATAAGTCATTTTGTTAAAATTAGAGCAATTCATCATGATTCTAAAGTAAATATAATGAAAATGTGAATTTTTTTCGAAACTTCAGGTATTTCCTCCTTAGTCAATGGGAACAAAAAGATTTCAGAATTCTCACTGCTCTACAATTTTTTGAAAAATGTTTTATGCCAACTCTTTCCCGTAAAGGAAACCACACACTCAAACATGTATAGCCTCAAACAGAAGACTCCAAATTTAATTTTATGCTAGTGCTCTTACCTTGAGTTGAGATTTCTTAGCCAGCATCGTACATACAACTGCTGTCTCTAATATTAATTTCTCACTGCCTGGTAACCTCACTCCTACCTAAAAATGTGTTCCACTGGCGCATAAACAATTATATCATCAATCTGCTCTGTGTGTAACAGGAGACCTTAACCACAGAACTGGGAAATAAAAAAAGAATTATGCCAGAAGTCGCAACGGTGCCAGAAACCTGCTTTGCAGTGATTGGCTAAGTGAGGCCAACCAGTTGAGTCTCATTCATCAGACTCGTTGAGTTAACCTACAAGCATTTTTTTTTTTTTCATTTTCTCTATTTTTCTTTTCTGGGGTCTCCTTTGATTTCATGCTGGCTTTTTAAATTGAGGATAAAGTTAATTCACCTAACAATGCCACAGCTGGAATTAAGTATGCCTCTTCTACCGCTGAGGGGAGGGGCTGGTGCTGGTTGGTGGTGCCCTATTGGACGCCCAGCACCCTTGCGGGCTGTTGCTGAATCAGTGGTGCCTCTAGCAAGAGGCAAGAAGTTAACTAATTATGAACATATGGTTTGGCAGACACCTTGTTAGCTTGCTGCTGCGTAGGTGTTTGGAAGGAGGTGAAGTGGGAAAGTTTGAGGTAGAAGGTGTGGTTAAAAGTCCCACTGACAAGCCTGGGGGGAGATTTGATTGATCCTAATCTATTCTTTTTGTCAGGGATCAGCATGCTTCTGGCAGCAACAGCTTGGTAATAACAGAGATTTGTGGCCCTTAAGCTCTTGTGGTGATAGCCGGCACACGACCAGTCAACTGGCTCCTGACAGGGCCCCTGTTTAATTGGCCACAGTGGTTGGAACAGAAATAGATGTTAGGTCAAGGTACAACACATGGCCTACCTGAAATGGCGCACAGTAATCTGAGGCACAGATGTCCTCTTTTATTGGTGTGACTGGCATCAGAGGAATAAGAGAAGTTTGCAGAAAAGGGCGGCAGGACAGCCTTTGGCAAGAGCTGTGCAAATGTACCATTTCTACATGAAATGCCTGGAGAACAGGCAGGGGTGTAGTGGATTAGGAGGAGATATGTTAGACGGGGTTGTGACTGGGCCAGAATGAAGAATAAAAAGGATATTCTATTTTATAAAACAAGAAATTTCTTAGGAAATTAGAAGCAGATAGTTTAAAATAATCTTTGAATTTTATGTCTGTCAGATAAATTGAAAAATCACAAGCATTCCTGGTATTAAACTGCATAGCTATGAGAAATAGATGTTTCTTCCATCACCCACAACTCTGTATCCATACTTGTACTAGATACTGTATACACACCACTTGTGCCCAAATGTTTAGGGTCCTGTAGGCTCTGTACCATAAAGGCTTCTTCTCACAATGAGCCACAGTCATCACTTTTTATTCACTGACTCTTAGACTCTTAGAGCTGTTGCCTAAGTTTTATAAACTTAATCTAAAACTAAATTGTCTGGATTTCAAAACAAACAAACAAACAAACAAGCAAACAAACATCTCCATGATGTCTATAGAACACTGGTTTACCTACCAGAAAGCATTCGCTCTTAAAAGATTTGCTAAATACTTTCAAATTCTTGTCCTCTACTTACTGATTTTCTTATCTTAATTTCTCAGGGTGGTATAGGTAATAAAGATGTTATACAGATTATTTAAAATAGTACTGATAATTACATTAGTTATTATATAGCCTCCCTGACTAGATGGTCATAACAACTTCACAATGTTTATTAACAAACTTACAGATGGAAAAAGTGTTGTTACAAATGTAATCAAGTAAATTCACCTTTATGTTTTGCCATTACACAGAGCACATGAACAGTGTTGGGTGTACATGAGTGTGTGTGTGTGTGTGTGTGTGTGTGTGCGCGTGCGCACGTGTGTGTGTGTGAATATGGTTATTGTTTGTTTTTCTCAGAATGAATTGCACAGACTTTCTTTTTTAAAGCAGCTGCTACTCACTATTTAAAAACCTAAGACTCTACCTACATCTTGATGAAAATATTACCCAGAGGAGACTTGGAATAAGACAGACCAGGAGTGGGACAGTGTAGAGCATAAATCTGAGGCTAGACAATTGTGTGTGATGCTCTACAACTTAGCAGCAGTGTGATCTTGGAGTCATATTGCTGCCTTCTTTAGGCCGGTTTCCTCATCCATAAATAGCTGATTTTCCACATGGGGGCTAGTGTAGGGATGAATTAAAATACATAAAAATTTCAGCATCATACCTGGCACAATGAATTCGCTAAACATATATTTGCTAAAATGAGACAGAGAAATATATATTATTCTCATATAGTTCTAATTATCTTTAGGGGCTTGATACTTTCAGGGTAAGTCAAATCAAGAAGGTATCTAGCAAGTCTAAAAATAGAATTGATGTATTTAGGTTATTATGTTAAAAAAAACAGGAAGAGATTTCAATAGGGTTTCTTCAGTGAAGGGAAGTTTGCTTCAAGCACACTAAGAGTTGACTTTGGGAGCTCGCACATTAGCGCTTTGTCTCTGTAGCAGAGCTTCTAGTTTAGAAACCTCCAGCAACGTGTCCAAAACAGGATGGTTTTCATTAGAGACGGCCTGTGTTATCAGTCTGCTTAGCTGACTGGTGCCACTTCATCGTGGTGCCCATCACACAGTAGATGTTATCATAGATTTGTTCATGAAAAGAATCCTCTTTTCTAAGCTCTTTATTTCAGCTGGTGAAAATTTATTGAGCAAATCAGTAACAGGATTAGACCCCAAAAAGTCCTAATTTCTTAGTATACAACTACAGCTAACTCCACACTTTAGGGAGTGTGTTTTATATTGTTACAAATTGTGAGCTAAGATTTCCTGCACGTATTATTTTAAGCCCTTCATACATAATTTGGTTCTCATTTTACACAAATGTCCATCGTTCACTATATTCTAGTACTTTGCTTCATTGTTTGTTCTTTCAGGTTAAGCCATTTCAATCACTAGCATAATTTGTTTTTAAGAGGAAATAACTATTTAAACCTTGCCTAAAGGTAAATCTTTCTATCAATATTAAGAATACTGTATCCTTTCCATGGAATCATGCATGACACTTGGATTATATACAGCAGACTCTCAGTTAATGGGCATTCAAGCACTCTCTATATTTTGGCAGTTATTTGAGAGTAATCAGTTGCTCGAGTGCCAGTAATAGAGAGTCTACTGTACTTTGCATGTAATAGACAAGCTAAAAATACCTTTCCTGAGCATTACCTCATATATTTCTATTCGTTTAAAACATCTTTTAGTTGCCACCTTAGGGATAGGAGCAGCTTGTAGCTTTAAGACTTTACCAGGAATTACTTTAAACTGGAAGTTAGAATTTTAGGACACAAGACGGTCTGTACTAGAGGGCATTTAGAGCACATAATTCAACAACATATTTTATTTATTTTATGTTTACAGAAGAAAATCAAGCTGATAAGAGTCATATGATTTACTCAAGTTCACAAAATTGAGACCAAACCTAGAATGTCTGTGTGTCGAGTATTTCTTATTCAAAAAGTTTCATCCATAAAAGAATTGCATAAAATATGCAATATCCTTATGAAAGAAAATCAAGTTGTGCATTAGCAATTTTATTTACAAATAAAAGAGTCTAATCTTATTTAGACAATGTTTTGCTTTCTTAATGCTAGCATAAGACCTATTCTTAAATCAAATTTTCTATATTTGTCAGTTGTCTCAAATTCTAAGAATTCTGCCTTGTTTTCTCTCTGGAACTCCTTGAAGAGGAAGCCAGTTGCCGTGTTGTTAGAATACTCAGGCAACCTTGTGAAGAGGCTCAGTGATGAGGAACTGAGGCCTTCGGCCAGCAGCCTGTGGAAGCCTCTGGAAGCAGATTCTCCAGCCCCAGTCAAGTTTTAAGTAGATGTATTTCATTCAGTCTTTGCACCTGCATCTGAAGTCATGTAGCTCCTGTATTTTCTATACTAAGTACAGGGAGGGAGGGACAGGGAGGGGGAGAGAAAGAGAAAGAGAGACAGGAGCAAGCTTCTTAAAGGGCTGGAGAGGTATAAAGCACAGGCCATGCTGAGCCTAAGAAATTGTCTTAAGGATTTTGATCTCTATCATCGGAACAATGTGAAAACATTACATGATTTCAAACAAACATGGACAATAAAAATAAAAAATGCTATATATACGTGTGTGTGTGTGTGTACACATATGTGTGTGTGTACGTGTGTGTGTGTGTACATATGTGTGTGTGTGTGTGTATCCATTCCAAATATATTTCCAATATTTCCATATATTTCCAAAATACTGAGTATGCTGTCTCACGCTCTGGGAAGGCATAGTGAATCCATTTGGCTTAGCCAGTAATTAACAGCAAGTGCAGGTTTTTAATTTTACAGCTTTGAGTTCTTTCACTACCCCTATGCCTTCTTTTTGTTCAGGCTTTGTTAAGTCAGGATGAGCACTCTAAATGAGAATTTTGAGTGCGGGGTCTACATTCATTGGGAGACAGGTGAATACATGAGAACCTTTGTGGGGACCCAGTCCATTTCAGAAGCTTTTCCTGCACCCGACCATTATATGTTGAGGTTTCTCAAAACACAGTTGTAGGCATTTTTATTTTTATTTTTTACCCTTTTTCTCAGATTTCTCATCAATGCCCATGCCTTCAACTACCAACTATATGTCAATTACTATAAATAATACATATCTCTATGCAGACTTTTTTCTTAGTTCTAGAAATCCATATCTTCAAAATACTTCAAACCCGACATATACAAAAGTGAACTCAGAAGTCCACACAGCCCCTCCCACCCCATTCCTGCATCCCACCCCACTCCCTAAATATACACCTTTTCTAGTGTGTTCTCACTCAGTCAATGACACCACCACCTATCAAGTTTGTGGTTGGAAAACTGGCACCTTTCTATCCTTCACCTTGTTTCTCATGCAACATCTGCCACCAACTTCTTTTACTTTTATTTCCTAAATATCTTTGAAATCTATTCCATCTTTTCACCTCCATCACAACCATCATACTCAAAATCCCCACCAATCTTACTCAAACAACAACATAACCTATCTGCTAATAGATTCCAAACTAGTCTAGCTATATTCTTTCAGACTTTCCTCCAATCCAAAAATCCAACTCCATAGTTAGCCAAACTAATCTTTTAAGAACTGTAAATTTCATCTTATTACTGTCTTTGTTTAAAATCATCTGTTTTCACATTGTTATGATGACAAAGATCAAAATCCTTAAAACAATGTATTAGTCTCAGCATAGCCTGTGCTTTGTCTACTTTTACCGTCCTAGTAGCTCATGCATGCATGCACGCTCTCTCTCCCTCTCCCTCCCTCCTCCTCTCTCTGCCTCAGTCTCCTCCACACCCCCAACTACCTACTCTCTCTCTGATTTCCCAGGTGCACTAAGCTCAGAGGTTAAGACAACCACTGTGACATAACCACCTGGAGATCATTCCCACTTGTCATTCATAGCCTACAGTTCATTGAAGAATATTCCATTATCTTTACTATATTTGGAAGAAGGCTCGTGGCTGGCACTTTACCTGTCTACTAGTTTTACATGGGTGCGATATGGCTGATCTGCCTGACTAACTAGCCGGCTTAGAGAGACGTGGAGTCCCAAAGGTACAGAAGAAGATATGCTTTTAGTAACCACTGAATTCCTTCGGGGTAGGATGCAGTAACAGTGAGTACAAATAACTATAGAACACCACTGCAGGAAGCTCATATTCAGAGAACTGAAACCTAAGTAAACGCCTACTATGTGTTATGCACTGTGCTGTATCTCAGTCATTTCTTTAGTGAAGGAGGAGACTTAAAAGGGAGCTAATGTGATAGAAAACTATCACAGAAATTCCTCCAGAAACTGCTCTGAGAGTTGCCCCTTTCAGGAGCCTTGAAGAAAATTTCAGAGGAGATGATATTATAGCTGGGTCCTGAGGCTAGATCAGAGTTGGTCAAATGGAGAAAAGCAGATGAAATTTTAGGTGCAGGGAGAAATACACAGATGGAGTCTAGATGTAACCACACCTTTAGGCCAAAAAAAAAAAAAAAAAAAGCTTGCAAACTTGAAATTTTATTCAAAAAATAAACAATGATTTACCATTAGATAGTACTGAGAATAACTTTGCAATAAAATATCACCATTTATACTATTTATAATTCAAAAGCTTACACGTTGGTCCCTTTCCCGCCAAACAGGATGCTGCCATTAGGGTGACTTGCATCCTGCTAAAAAGCACTATGTCTGATGTTTAAAGCACAAAGACATTGTTTAGAGAAGCCTTATGATTTTGAACACACTGGCCCAGCAGGGAGACTTCAACCTGCCCTCCCGAGCAGGCACAACAGCCTGTGTTTGTAAACAGAGCTTTATTGCACTGGTGTGAGCAGACACAGAACAGTGTCAGCGCATTAATTGAGTGTCAGCTCCCTGCTAGGAAGAAAGCTTAATGAGTCATCTCGTCATAAAGAAGTGGAGTTCAAGGGAGGGGCAGTGGCTTAGAGAAAGGGACAGAGATTTTTTTCACCAATAACTACGCGTATAGAAAAGCTTGAAGCCCACCTGTTGGGATAAAGAGAGAGCAGCTTTGGGGAACTGCTGGTGTCTCTGTACTCTCCTATTCAAAGGGAAACCTGAGTTTATTAACTTATAAATGCAGCGATAACCAGTGCGTGTGTTCACGTTTATTGTGAATATATAATAAATTGCAATTCTTCAAAACATGTTTTGCATAAAGTTTATGCAGTTTTTATTTTATTATGTTCAAAATATAAACATTCTACTTTCCCACATAAAATCTTTTGTAACGAAGCACTTGCAAATCAATGCCTGTATTGAAAGTCAGATATGTTTCTGATGCCTACAGCAAATGTTATGAAAAGATGTCAAATTTCTGGTGCTTTGTAGTCATCAGACATTTAAAAACAAATAAAAATACATTCATTCTTAAACATGAAATTATAATTTCCTTTATATTTCTTATTTTCTAATCTATCCCAATATTACTGAAAGGAAGTATGCCAGGTTTTCATGTAATGCTGCAAGCTTACAACTCTTATTAGTTCATTATTACAACACCGAGTTCTTCTATCTGGGGTCATGGGTCTTATTAATTTGTGAGATATTTTAATATTGAATAGTCAATCTATTGTTATGTATTTTCCCCAGATTGTTCACATTTCTTCTTTGCTCGTGGCATTTTTCCTGTAACTCTGATGAATAAATTGTATTTTTAACTTTTTTCTGATTTCACTATTTTCCTTGGTTGCAGAAGTTTCACTCTGCTCACTGATTTTCTCAACCAAAGCTTTTCCAGACTTTTCCCCGTCATATCAAATTACATTATTTTTTCATCTCACTCTACTCCCCATCCTATACCTGTTTCAACAGTAAAATGTGTCATGTATTTTACTGAGAAAATTCGGGAAATTGAATTATCCATCACTTCCACAGATCTGACATTTCCTTCTCCTTTCTGAAACTAATGTGCTGTTGTAGATTTAAAACACGGCCTCGGATACTGTGACTCACCTTCTACGGACAGACATGGCTCTACAGTCCTTCCCCTTAAATTTGGATAGGCCCATGGCTGCTTTGACAAACCAATGGAAGTGGTGCTGTGCAGAGGGTAAATTTTTGAAAGCTTCAATGATGCTTCCATCTCTTCGCACTGAAACACTTCCCGTGGGAAATCTGAGCTGCCACATGAGACACCCAACCACACTGATGCTGCCATCCTGAAAGGTCAAATAGGGAGGCCACACGGGGAGGCCCTGAGACTGTACAGAGGGAGGAAGCCGTTTGAGTCATCTCTGCCCAAGCACTGGACGTGCCAGTGAAGAAGCCTCCAGAGGGTCCCAGCCCCAGCTGTTCCGAAGTCCCCAGCTGGGGCCCCAGACACTGCACAGCACAAAGACCAGCCACACTGGCTGAGCCCCGCCGTCACTCCTTATCTGCGGAATCCATACATACAATGAAGTAATTTTGTTTGGGAATGGTTTGTTCTGCAGTTATAGGTAACTATTTGTCTGCCACCAAGCTTCGTTTCAGTAAATAAAAAGCCTTTCCAAGATTTGATGTCTGTTTCCGTCAATTTCCTTTTTGTCTTCAAATAAGCATAAAATTATTCTTTAATTGACCGTATTGACTTTTCTTTCTTAGACACTCTATTCTAATTCTTCTTTTGTCAATTGCTTTCTTTGTGCATTGCTTACAGTTTCTTTTTCTGATTTTCTTCTTTTCACATCTCACAACCCCAAAACTGAACTAAAGGGTACCCCCTTTTACTAATTCTTGTGGAAATCTTATTGCATTGTAGTGAAAGCATATGTCTTCTTTACTAAACAATTTCTCTTCAGCAGAATTTTCCAGTTTGTACTTTCAATATCTAGACTTTTCCTTGCAAATAAGGCAGCATTTGATTAATATTTGGAAAAGGAAATTCTACCCATTTCTATAGTAATGTTCATCTTTTTAAAAGAAGCTTTATTGAGGTATAACTGACACCAATAAATTGCTTATAAAGTATACAATTTGTTAAGTTTTGACCTACGTTTAAACTTATAAACCCATCACTCAGTCAAGATAATTCCCCTCACAAGTTTTTTCATTTCCCTTGGAAATCTCTCCTGCCTGCTAAGCATTCTCACCCACGAATACCCTAAGCAATTACTCATCTGTCCTATAGATTAATTTGAATTTTCTAGAATTTCTGTATTAATGAAATAATAGAGTATGTATTCTTTTTTTGATCTGGCTTTCTCTTTGATGTTATTATATGTTATTTTTATTACTAAGTATTGTTCTAAATCTGTATACAGTTAATCCTTAAACAATACAGGAGTGGTTATGGGGCACTGACCCCCATGCAGTCAAAACTCCACATATAATTGGACCTATGTAGCACAAGCCCCTGTTGTTCAAGGGTCAACTGTATGAGAATTTGTTTATAAATTCATTGGTCGATGGACATTCGGGTAGTTTTGTGCACCAGATTTTATATGGAAGTATGGTACAAGTGGAATGGCAAGGTCACATATTAAATGTATGCTTAATGTTTCAAGAAACTGCAACACTGTTTTACAAAGTGGTTGTACCATTTTATCTTCCAGGAAATGTATTAGAGTTCCAGTTACAATATATCTTTGCAATCAAGCAGTATGCTAGACATTTTAATGGGTATGTGATGGTATCTGACTGTGGTTCTAATTTATATTTTCCTAATGACTAATGATGATGAATATCTTTTCATGTGATTATTCACCAGTCATTACCTTATGATGAAATGTGCATTGTCCACTTTTCAATTGGGGCTTTATTTCCTCAGTTTTGAATTTAGAGAATCTTCATGATTGATCATACAAATCTTGTGTTAAATATGTGACTTATAAACATTTTTTTCACTATCAATGAATTGTTTTTCTTAACAATATCTTTTGAAGAACATAAGTTCTTAATTTTAAGAAACCTAACACATTACTACTATTTTTTTCTTTTATGGATCATGTCTTTGGTGTTGTAACCAAAAAAGATTTAATTCCAAGTTACAAAGACTTTTCTTCTCATTTTTCTTTGAGAAATTTTACAATTTTAGATTTTACATTTAGAGATATGACCTATTTTAAGATAATTTTTATATATGCTTTACGATATGAATTTAACTTTATTGTATTATATATAGATACCCAATTGTTCCAGAACCATTTGTTTAAAGGCGTCTTACTTCTTTTTTGAATAGACTTAGTAATTTTGTGAATAATCTATCATCCAGACATGTGTGCATCTACTTCTGGACTCTCTATTCTATTTTTTCTTTTGTTAATAATTTATGTTATTTTTCAATTACAGTTGACATACAATATTATATTAGTTTTAGGTGTACAACATAGTGATTAGACATTTATATAACTTACAAGGTGATTACCTCAATAAATCTAGTACCCATCTGACACCATGCAGTTACTACATTATTAACTGTTTCTTATGCTATAGGGCATCTCCATGACAATTTTGCAACTACCAATTTGTACTTCTTAATCCCTTCCCCCTTTTCACCCACATGCCAAACCCCCATCCCAGCTGGACACCATCAAAATGGTGTATCTATAAGTCTGTTTCTGTTTTGTTCTTCAGATTCTGCATGTAAGTGGTATCATATGACATTTTTCTTTCTCTGTCTGACTTACTCCACTGAGCATAATACCTTCTAGGTACATCCATGTTGTTACAGATGGCAAGGTTTTATATGGCTGAGTAATATTCCATTGTATATATTCCTATGTACCACCTCTTTTTTTCCCATTCATCCTTTGATAGAAACCCAGATTGCCTCCACATCTTGGCTATTGCAAATAATGCTGCAATGAATTTATGAATGCACATGTTCTTTCAAAGTAGCAGTTTTTGGTTTCCTCAAATAAATACCCAGAAGTGGGTCTTTCTTTGTCTCTTATTATAGCCATTGTTTTAAAGTCTATTTTGTCTGGCATAAGTATTGCTACCATCTTATATTTTAGTTTTCATTTTCATGAAATATCTTCCTCTATTCCTTTACTTTTAGTCTGTGTGTGTCTTTTGATCTGAAGTGAGTCTCTTATAGGCAGCATAAATAGGGTCTTGTTTTCTTATTCATGCATCTACATTAGTTTTGAATAAAGTTTTTAACCTATTTAAATTTAAAGTAACTGTCAATAGATATGTAGCTATTGTCATTTTATTATTTATATTTTTTATTTTTTTTCTTCTTCTTAAAGAAGTTCCTTTAAAATTTTGTGAGTACTCATTTGGTAGTGATGAACTCCTATAGTTTTGTTTTTCTGAATTTTGTTTTTTGTATGGGAAGATTATTGTCTGTCCTTTGATTCTAAATAATAGCTTTGCTGGGTAGAATAATCTTGGTTGTAGGTCCTTTTCATCATGTTGGATATTTTGTGCCAATCTCTTCAGGCCTGTAAAGTTTCCATTGAGAAATCAGCTGACAGTTTTATGGGAGCTCCTATGTGCATAACTAACTTCTTTTCTTTTGTTACCTTAATAGATTTTCTCTTTGTCTTTAACCTTGGGCACTTTAATTATGATGTGTCTTGGTGTGGGTCTCTGTGAGTTCATCTGCCTTTCCTGGGCTTATATGTCTATTTTCTTTGCCAGATTAGTGAAATTTTCAGTCATAATTTCTTCAAATAGGTTTTCAATTTCTTGCTGTCTCTCTCTCTCCTTCTGGCACCCCTATGATGCAAATGTTGGTATGCTTAAGATTGTCCTAGAGTTCCCTTAAATTATCCTAATTTTTTAAAATCCTTTTTTCTTTTTTCTGTTCTGGTTGGTTATTTTCTGTTAACCTTATCTTCTAAATCACTGATCTAATTCTCTGTTTCATCTAATCTACTATTGATTCCCTTTAACATATTCTTCATTTCAGTTATTGTATTCATTATTTCTGACTGGTTCTTTTTGTTGTTGTTGTTGCCTATGTCCACTTTTATGTTTCTTATTTCATTGTTGAATTTCTCCCTGAGATCATTAAGCATCCTTATAACGAGTTTTGAACTCTACATCTGATAGACAGCTTGTTTCCATTTTGTTTAATTTTTTTGGAACTTTTTTCTGTCTTTTTCATTTGAAATATGTTTCTTTTTCTCCTCATTTTGGCTGCTGTGTCTCTCAGTCTTAGTAGAATGGCCTTATGTATGATGTGTTTTGTGGACCCAGTGGCACAGTCTCCCTGGTCCCCTGAGCTGGAGGCTGCAGGTTGTTTCTTGTGTGGGTTGTATGGGCCCTCCTGCTATATATAGTTGCACCTTGGTTGCTGTTTGTATGTTAATGGGACAGATTGACCCTCAGGCTAATGGGTTGTGAGGACTGGCTATGATTACAGTGGATGAGCAGTTGCACAGGGGCTGATCCTACAAAGCAGGATTCACTTTAGCAGGGCTCTGGTGTCTGCCATGTCTACCCTTTGGGTATATTATCCATGAAGGCAGCTGGGTGGTGCCCTAGCTGAGTTCAAAGCTGGCTACTGGGTATACAGTCCCCAGGGCCTCAGAAGTTGTAGGGACTTTTCTTCTCATCACTGAAGCCCTGCACTGGGGATCATAGTGTGGGACTGGGACCCTAACTCCTCAAGGAGGACCTCCACAACCAAGATATCCCTCCCAATTTTTAACTGCCACACATGAGTGTGGGACCAGCCCATTCTATGTCTCTGCCCCTCTCATTAGTGTCCACATAGCTTCTTCTGTATGTCTTTAGTTGTAGGTAGGGCTTTTCTGTTCAGCTAGATTTCAGGTGATTCTCAATGGTAGTTGTTCTGCAGTTTAATTGTAATTTTGATATGGTTAAGAGAGGAGGCAAGCACAGCACTTACCTGGACTCACTATTTTCTTTTCATTGATTCATCTACATATCTTAATGTCAACATTATAATATCTTGATTCTTGTATCTTTATGATAAGTGTTGAAGTCTGGTAGTGTAAGTCCTCCAATTTTTTCTTATTTTTTAATGTTCTTTTGGCTATTCTAAGTCATTTGTATTTTCATATGAATTTTAAAATCAGATTTTCACTTTCTACACAAAAAAAGCCTGTTGGGATTTTCATCTCCCAACCCATGGTTTCAGTATAGCTCTCCATTTATTTAGATTCCTTTAATAACTCTCAGCAATGTGTTATAGTTTCAGTAAACAGGTCTTGTACATAGTTTGTCAGATTTATTCTTTAATATTTTACTTTTTGGATGCTGTTGAAAATGGCATGGCTTTTTAAAATTTTCAATTTACAAATGCTTGATGCATCTATATAAAAATACAATAGATTTTTATATTGATCTTACATATATATTTTGCAATTATGCTAAAGTCATGTATTAGTTTCAGTAACTGCAGATTACAGAGGATTCACTACATAGACAATCAGATCATCTGTGAATGAAGAGAGTTTTAATTCTTCCTCTGTAATTTGAATGGTTTTATTTCTTATTCTTGCCTAACTGTACTGGGTAGAATCTCCAGTACAATGCTGAATAGAAGAGGTTAAAGCAGAAATCCTTTTCTTGATTCTTCTACTTAGTCATCCATACCATTCTTTTTAATATATTTATGTTTTCCATCTGCTAAAATTTTATTGAGAATGTTTGTATCTATGTTCTTGAATGGTATCTGCCTGTAGTTATCTTTTCTTATAATATTTTTTTGGGTTTTCATATTAGAGTAATGCTGGTTTCATAGAATGAATTAAAAAGTATTTCCTCCTCTTTAATATTCTAAAAGAGTTCATGTAGAATTGGTATTATTTTTTTCTTTTCTTCTGAAATGTTTGGTAGAATTCAAGAGTGAAGACATCTGGGCCTGAAATTTTCTTTGTTGAACTTTTTTTTTTAATTGCAAAATCAATTTATTGGGTAGCATTAGTGGCTTATCTATTTCTTCTTGAATAAACTTTATAATATTATGTCTTTTAAGATTTTTTCACTTCTAAATTGTTTAATTTTCAAATAACTGAAAATTTTTAAACATTTTATTGCTAAAATTTGGGAATATAAATATTTATAAATATTTTATAAATTAGTATATTATCCTATTTCATTGTTGATCTCTTCAGTGATGCCTTAGGATTTTCCATGTATAGGATCATACCATCTGCTAATGAAGATAGTTTTCTTTCCTCTTTTCCCATGTTAATGCCTTTAGTTAGTTTTTTTTTTCTTATTGTCTTAGCTATAATCTCTAGTACAAGTTGAAAATAAATGGTAAGAACAGTCATCCTTGCCTTGTTTCTGACCTTAGGAGGAAATAATTTAGTCTTTCAATATTAACTTGATGTTAGCTGAAATTTTTCCATAGCTTTCATTTATTCAGTTAAGGAATTTTTCTTCTGCTCCTGGTTTGTTTAAAAATTTATTTACTATGTGTTGGAATTTTTTCAAATGGCTTTTCTGTGTTTCTTGAAATGATTATGTGTTTTTTGTCCTTTAGTCTCTCAATACAGTACATTACATTAATGAATCTTTGAATAGTAAACCAACCTTACATTTGTGGGATAAATCCCACTTTTTCATGGCATATAATATATTTTTATATTCCAGAACTCTTCTTGACTTAGATTTTTTTAAGGATTTTTATTTAGCAAGTTTAAGTATTTCTTTGTAGAGCTTAACTATTCCACTGACATTTCTGACACAACTGTAACATAAAATTATATACATAGTTTAAAATAAGGTCCAGTTGAAAGAAAGAAAATGTCTAACCTTAGACTTAGAATAATTTGTACCATGATACTGCTTGATTTTGGTGAAGGGATCAAAAGACTTTACTCTCGGACTTCAGTAGAAAATAAATTTCTGAATTTCTGTTCAGAACTTCAGTTAGAAGTCATCAAGACACACAACTGTCATGTGTACTGTCCTCCAATTATTTTATAATAAGTCATGTTTTCAGAGAATGAGTCCCATCCTGACGTCATATCTGAATTTTGAAAATGTTTTTCACAACACTAAATGTAGTTCTAAATATATTATATGGAAACTTTTCTTCAGTATTTTCCTTTCATTGGCACAACTTTTCCTTACAGTCATTTTCAAATATTCATATTTGGCTTATGTAATAGCACCTTGAGAAACCTTCCTTTCCCTGTATAGATATGGCTTGTTTCACCTCAAAATGCTCTGGCACATTTTCTATTCAGTGGATGAGACATACACACAAATACAAGGTAAAGTGTGTATGTCTTACCTAGTGATCTGCATGTTTAGTCTTCTTTAAGCAAGGTAACAATAATGCTGTTTCAAGCTTTCCAAATTACAAAGCTTATTCAAACATAATTTTATTGGATTCTTACTACCTGTGGCATAGCAATTTTACTATTTCCCTCTAAAAATCCTATTCAAAAATGTTTGTAATTCAAATAACTTACTTTTAATCCCAGATATGCCATTCTCTAGTAAAGTATACATATAGAGAAGTTACGTACTCTCTTAGAAACTAACTTTTTTACACATTTTGGTGAATATTATGACTAAATCATATGTGTTTTTGTTAGTACTTGGTTTATAGCTATATTCAGTAAATTATACTTAGGATTATCAATTGCACAATATCAGATAACTGTATCCAGCTTGAATTGCCAATACATTGTAATCCAGCAGGCAGCATTTGCTTCTCCTCCCCCACTCCATAATTTTAAAGCGATAGAACATATAAAACAATATTCCAAGTTCATACAAATATTCTATCTGTCTTGTACTGTATAGTTCGGAATGTATCTATCATGTCTTCTACCTGCATTTCCCACTTAACAGACTGAAAAATTAAATAAATATTTAGAATAAACATATTAGTAAAATTAACCATCCTTCTTTAATGAAGACATTATTTCTTATCTATCAGAAATGTTTACACTTTGAATTGTGATACTTTTTTTGCCACAAAAATATCACTCTCTTGACTACCTTATGGTTTAGATTACAAAATCTGGGAGAAACATGCAGGCACCTTTATAGGGGTCAAATTTGTGACACTGAATTTTTAGTATCAACATGTATCTGAGGCCATTCTCTCAATAATAATTGTATTTTCTAGAAGGAGTTTGTACTATTGATTTCACCTTCTTGACAGGCTGATGGTAAAGCCTAAGTCTCAATATGAGTCAAAAGATTTGAGTCTGAGTCCTTGCTGGTATTTTCCTCATCTGAAAAGCTTTAACACATAAGATGGTTGTGAAGAAGTATAACATAAACACAAGGAGCTCTCCTCTAGTAAATTTTGTATTTTCAACATTTTTTGGGATCTTCGAAACTTTTAGTTATTGAATTCATAAGACTTTTTTTCTTAAAAAGGAAGAAAGAAAGAAAGAAAGAAAGAAAGAAAGAAAGAAAGAAAGAAAGAAAGAAAGAAAGAAAAAAGGAATGAAAGAAAGGAAGATAACACTTATCCACCGACAGCCTCACAAGAATCTAAATGCCCATGCTTTCAGAGGTGATACTGTGCATAAAATCACAAAATTCTCCAAGTATCGGCCAGAACCCCTCTTGCCTCTCTTAAAAATTTGATTTGGGATTCAACTTTAAGAGTTATAACAGGCAACATACTTTGTAAATTCCAGCTAAATAAATTATAATTCCAGTCCATATTTTAATTAAGAATTTCAGCATTGCTAAGCTGAGGAATGAAGCTTAAAGATACAATTAATATGAGCTTATATTAAAGGCTTTAGTAGAATTAATAAAGTTTGGAATAATAGATTATTACTAAATCTTCAACACAGACAACCAACTCTTTCTGTCAGTACCTAGCAAAGCAGGTTACTTTCTATTTGCTGCTTTTGAATAGTAGTATTTTATCAAATAAAACCCTGTAACCAATGTAATTATGAAGGACTTGGATAATTTTAATGAAAAATTAAGGGAAAAAACTTGGAATCCCACAGATTTAACATTCCCATTTAACCTTAAATAATGCAAGTACTGATTCTGAAGTATGCAATATAAAAAAAGAATAGTGGAAAGGGGAAAAATGAGTAATTAGGAAAAAAGATGCTTGTGTTCAGAGACTAAAAAGATAGATACAGAAACGTTAAGAGCACAAGAAATAAGGACTGAATCTTAGTTAAAAAGACAAGAATGATGTATTGGTTACTTTGTATACATGGGTCACTTCCTATCAATACTGAAAAATTAGTTGATACCTAGGAGGGATATTAGTAATTCTACTCAGTGACTTACTTTTTTGACTGAAATTATCCAAGCAATTCATTGACATGAATTCAATCAAAGACTTTCTTTATAAAAGCCCCAGCATTCTTAGTATTTCTCACATTCATAATTTTTGTTTACCCCTAAAACTACCTTTCTCTTTGAATATGAAGTAACAAATGTAGCAAGCAAATTATTCAATTACTTACTCCTTAGGAATTTCACTTTGAGGAATAACTGGTAAGTGTATGAAAAATGTTGCTATTTACTATGAGTTTTTAGAAATAAGGCATAGAGATAAAGTAAGCTAAAACTAAGCTCTTCCTCCATGTCTCCTCTGTATGCCCAAGCTCCAATTCTCCACCCATACACCACAAATATTAATTCATTCAAAAGACCTGGGTGGGCCAAGAGAATGCTTCTTGTCCTCCTTAGGCATACTCCAAAAGCAGACCTTCAGAGAAAGATTAGAGTGAAAAGAAAGGTGAAGAAAACATGGGTAGGGGTTAGGAAGTAAAACAGAAGAGAGACAGCAGCCAACAAAGCATGTATCTGCAAGCCATCTGTAGGCAACGGACGCTTCATCCCGGGGCGGGGGGAACAGAATCAGAGCGGAAGGCTCATCCCAGAGTTATCCCACCCAAGGGACTGACTTGGATTGGCAAAATAAAATGGGAAGACTGGGTGGCTTACAAAACAAAAATTTATTTCTTGCAGTTCTGGAGGCTGCAAAGTCCAACATCAAGGTTCAGACAGTGTTCGGGTTATGGTAAGAGGTCTCTTTCTGGCTTGCAGATGGCTGCTGCGTCCTCCCATCGCCTTTCTTCTGAGCATCAGCTGAGATGGATCTCTGGGGTCTCTTCCTCTTTCTATAAGAGCATCAGGTCCATCTTTATAACCTCGTTTAACCTTTATCACCTCCTCACAGGTCCTGTCTCCAAATAGAGTCACATTGAAAGATAGGGCTTCAACACGTGAATTTTGGAAGGACACAAACAGTTAGTCCATAATAGAAGCCGAGGTGTTTACACACGAATTCACGTCACTTCCGGTGCTTCTGGATAGCCACAGACATGAGCTAAAGAACTTTAGCAATCAGAAGACAACCTCAGCTAAAGATGTGCAAGTTTTAGCAATTGGAATTGGGGAAGGTATATAGTAAAGTGGTAAGCGTATGAGGAATACAAGGGGGATGCCAACTGCTTTACTTCTTTGTGTTTTCTAAATAGCATCCTATAATTTACCCTCTTAAATAAAGTTAGTCATGTAGTTAGGAACTCAGAAATTCTGGCTTCACTTTAAATCACCAACGGCAATGTGTAACAAAGATCAGGTTTTACTAAGTTATTTATTTTATAATTTTTTGTCTTAATCATTTGCTCTTCCTTCCAATTGTATCAAAAGGAGATAATCACAGACACTAGATTCTAGAATCAATGTTGTTTTGATTTCTTATGTGAAAATAAGAAATTTTCATTTATCCATCTGAATTTTACTGTGCTTTTATTGCTTTCTGTATTAATTTCCCAACACTTTACAATCAAAACTGTTGCTTTGAGTCCTGTACCTCAGCATCTTGCTCCTGGGCAATATAATCCTTTGTAGTTATGGTTGTTTAGAATTTTTTCTTTTTAAAATTTATACGAACAAATGTAAGTTAGCAACATGCATTTATTTGCTCTCCTTTTTGAGACAGAACTAAAATAATAGTGTTTTCAATAAGTACAAAACACTACATATACATATATCCTACATAAATAAAAGAGTGAGCAGTCATTACTAAATGAGGTATTTTTTAAATGTCTGAATGATAAAAAGCAGGTGGAGAAATGGAACTTGAAGGCATTATATGAAGTGAAATAAATCATACAGAGGAAGACAAATCTTGCGTGACCTCACTTAGATGTGAAATCTAAACAAACAACACCAAGCTTATAGATATGAAGAACAAACTGGTGATTTGCCCAGGATGGGGATAGTGGAGGGAGACAAATTGGTGAAGGGAGTCAAACTTCCAGTCATAAAACAAGCAAGTCATGGGGATGTGATGTACAACATGGTGACTACAGTTAATAATATTGTGTTGTATATTTGAAAGTTGCTAAGAGAGATCTTCAAAGTCCTCATAACAAAAAAGAAAAAAATTGTAATTATGTGCAGTGATGATGTTAACTAGAATTATTATGGTGATCGTTTCATAATATGTCCACAGTTTGAATTTTTATGTTGTATGCCTGAAATTAATATGTCATAGGTCAATTATACCTTAATAACTGAAACAACAAAAACAAATCAAAACAAAAAGAAAATGGAAAATTAGTTATGGATATCATAACTACTGGGAAATTGGAAGCTAAGTGTTAAAATGCATGGCACAGAGGAGTTTGCCTAACACACAAAGAGCAATGACAGAAGAAAGGAGAATATTTTAATGCAGAATCTGAGAGAGCAGCAGGTTGGGAAACATATTTGGATGGAAACTTTGGATAAAGTTATTAATATAGTTTTTGGAAGTAATACAAATGAACAAAATTAAATTAAAACAGATAGAAACATGGATGTGCTCATTGGCTCTGCATGAGCCATATTCATGTAACCAAAGTAATATAAGCATTTTATGGAAAAAATAATGCTGCAATAAACATACAGATGCACAAGTCCTTTTGAAGTAGCTTTTTGGGTTTCTTCAAATAAATACCAAGAAGGATTACTGAGTCCTTCTTGTCTCTTATTATTGCCTTTGTTTTAAAGGCTATTCTTTCTGGTATAAGTATAGCTACCAACTTATATTTTAGTTTCCATTTTCATGAAATATCTTTTTCTATTTTCTTAGCTTGTATGCTGTGTGTTTCTTTTGATCTGAAGTGAGTCTCTTGTAGGCAGCATATGTAAAGGTCTTGTTTTCTTATCCATTCATCCAGCCTACTTTTGATTAGAGCATTTAATCCATTTACATTTAAAGTAATTATTGACAGATAGGTAGCTATTGTCATTGTTATTATTCATATTTTGATTTTTTTAATCATAAAGAAGTTCCTCTATGACCCTTTGAAATACTGGCTTACTGGTGATGAAGTCCTTTGTCTTTTTCTTGTATCTGCCCTTCCATTCTAAATGATAGCTTTGCTAGGTAGAGTATTGTTGGTTGTTAAGTCCTTGCTTTTCATCATGTTGAATATTTTGTGCCAATCCCTCTGGCCTGCAAAGCTTCTCTTGACAGTCTTATGGGAGCTCCCTTATAGGTAACGAACTGCTTTTCTTACGCTGTTTTTTTAGATTCCTTCTTTGTCTTTAAACTTTGGGATTTTAATTATGATGGGTCTGGTATGGGCCTCTTTGAGTTCATCTTGTTTGAGACTCTCTGCACTTCCTGAACTTATATATCTATTTCCTTTGCCAAACTAGGGAAGTTTTCCATTGCTATTTCTTCAAATAGTTTTTCAATTCCTTCCTGTCTCTTCTCTCCTCCTGGTACCCCTCTGAAGCAAATGTTGGTATGTTTGATGTTGTCCCAGAGGCCCCTTAAACTCTTTTCATTTTTTAAAAATTATTTTTGTTTTGCTGTTCTGATTGGGTGTTTTCTGCTAACTTATATTTTAAATTGCTGATTTGATCCTCTACTATTCTACTGTTGATTCCCTCTAATGCAGTCTTTTTAGTCATTGTATTTTTTATTTCTGACAAGTTCTTTTTTATGTTACCTATCTTTATTTTTATCTTTTTTATCTCTTTGTTGATGTTCTCCCTGAGAGCGTTGAGCTTCCTTATAACTAGTTTTTTAAACTGAGTCGTAGATTTCTTGTTTCCATTTTGTTTAGCTATTTTTCTGAAGCTTTGTTCTGTTCTTTGATTTGGGACATGTTTCTTTGTCTTCCAATTTGGCTGCCTCCCTGTGTTTGTTTCTTTGTATTAGTTAGGGCTACTATGTCTCCTGGTCTTAGTAAAATGGCCTTATGTAGTAGGTATGCTGTGGGGCTCAGTAGAGCACTTTTCTTGGTTGTCTGAGCTGGGTACTCCAGGTGCTGCTTGTTTGGGTTTTGTAAACCTTTGAGAGGTCTTAGGAAAGTTTACAGCATCAACCAAGACAAGCTGTTTATACTGAAAAGGCAACTGAAAGTGGCTTGTGTGGATTCAAAGGTTGGGTGGGGCAGGGTCTCAGGGAATCAGGATAAATGAATGGTGTTAGCCAAGTAGGTGAAGACTCAGATATGACAGCCACCTGCCTCTGCATTCAGGAGTGGGCAGGGCTCAACGAAAAAACAATGGGTTTTGACAACTCCTTCTTCCGGGAGAAAGCTGCCCCTTCAGCCCTTGGCCTGAAGCCAGACAACTTATTTCCTCCTCATATGTCCCTCGTGATTTTGGAGCTGCTGTCCCAGTGCTGGAGCTCAGAGCAAGTGAGTCCATTAGCAAATAAGTCCATGTGTGTGTTCTTTAAGAGGGCACCAGGGACTCCAGCCACCCTTGTCTTACTCAGTCACAATCTCTGCTGGTTTTCACAGCTAGAAGTTATGGAGACTTTACTCCCTGGCACTGAAACCCTGTGCTGGAGAGCCTCATGTTTTGCTGGGACCCCTCACTCCTCTGGGGGCTAGGGGAACCTTCACAACTTTTAATGGTCACACGGGTATGGGACCAGTCTGTTTCATGTCTCTGCACCTCCTATCAGTCTCAAGGCGGCTTCTATATGTTCTTAATTGTAAGGCTTCAGTTCAACTAGATTTCAGGTGATTCTCAATGATGTTTATTCTGTAGTTTAGTTGTAATTTTGATGTGGTCATAAAAGGAGGCAAGCAGTGTTTACCTACTCTGCCATCTTGACCTGATCTCAACATCAGTTTTTATAAAGCATTATTTCTTTTTTTTTAATTCATTTTTATTGTTAGACTTATTGGGGTGATATCTGTTAGCAAGGATTACATAGGTGTCAGGCATACAATTCTACATCAAGTTGACAATGCACTGTAGAATTGTATGCCTAAGGCATTATTTCTGCTCTCTGTTAGTAAAATGGAGTCTATTAGTCATCATAATTTTAAAAAAAATCACTGTAAGAATAAAATGAAATAATGAAGTAAAATTACTACATATATCTGTAAATCATGTATAGTTACATAGTAGATAGTGTATTTGCAAACAAAATACAAACTCCTTCCAGTTAATAAAATATAAGCTCCTTTCATATAGAAACACACTTAATATTGTTTATGAAACTTAGATAATCTAAGTTACCACTAAATATTACTAAGATATATATATATATTACCATAAACCTTTTGGTAGTGGATACTTCTCTCTGATATTAATTGTCTCTGCCCTTTCCCTTCATCATCAAGAATCATCAAGTTTCTTCCAAATCATCACTGATAGTGCTTGCTGTTGTCTCACTCATAAAATCTTTAGCCAAATTATCATTAATTTGAACTTTAAATTTCAAACACCCTCTATGTTATAATTTCAGAAAGGATTTATAAACAAAATTAGGTATGGTCACTGTCTCCAGGCACATCCTAGTAGTTTTCTCCTGTATGTCACCATGCTATATATATTATAACCTCAAGCATCTATTTCCCTCTATTTCTTGTAATTTGAAAACTACAAGACCCAGTTCAAGTGCCATGTCGCTCACAATGCCTTTCTTTATCACTATAACAAATTTGTTTGGAGATTTGTTCTAATTTGGAACAAAGAGAAGAAAACCTGACTTGGTTTCTGGGGGCCATGTCCAAGAGTAACTCCAATTACTCAAGTGTTTGAGGACAGTTTTGAGGTATCACTTATTGGATAATTCAGTCAGTCAGTCAGTCAGCCAACAAATATTTTAGAGCAACTACTGTGTTCCAGAAGTAACAATATTTCATTTTCAATGATTCTACAAAGTAGAATATGTCTCACTGTGGAAACATCCAAGCCCTCTTACTAGAATCAGGTCATAGAGTCATAACAGAAGTAAATATTTGATTTTAGAATTTTAGCTATGATCTAACAGAATACGAAATGCAGTACATTGAAACTAAAGAACACAGTTCACAGAAAGAAATAAGCTTCACTTGCATTTTAACCATGGGCATAGACTTGACCTTTTTTAATCAATTTTTTCCCTCCCTGGAGAAATTTTTTTTTTATTGTGGGCTGTAACACTCCACATGAAAACTACCCCCTTTATAAGTTTTTAAGTGTACAATACAGTGTTTTTAACTATAGGAACAATGTTGTATAGCAAATATCTAAAATTTAATCATCTTGCATAACTGAAGCTTTATACCTGTTGAATATATTCTTGAAGTTTTTGAACTCAAGCACAAGTTTATGGCATCAAAATGAGTGAGTATTAAAAACAAATAGTAGTTTTAGTTTTCTGGAAATATTTCTTCCTAATTATCACATCCAGTATCAGTGTGAATGTTATAGGAAAACACATTTATTTCTTCATCTATGAATTATACAAAGTCTGGTACTGTCTTGGTTATCTCTACAGGTCTTGCAATATTTGCTTGGGAACATTATAGTAGCCCCTCATTTATTTGTGGGAGATACATTCCAAGTGGATGCTTGAAACCATGGGTAGTGATGAGTCCTATATGTACTATGTTTTCTCCTATACATACATACCTATGATAAAGTTTACTTTATAAATTCAGTACGATAAGAGATTACCAACAATTACCAGTAATAAAATAGAACACTTGTAACAGTATGCTAAAATAAAGGTTATGTAAGATTGCTCTGTCTCTTTTTTTCAAAACATTTTATTGTACTGTACTCACCCTTCTTTTGTGACGATGTGAAAAAAATGCCTATGTGATAAGATAAAATAAGGTGAGTAATATGGGCATTGTATCATAGCTCAAACACAAGTAACAGTAAATTTGATAAACAAAATGACTACTAAGCCACCAGCAGGTGAGGATCATATACAGAACAATATTTTGGACAAAGAGATGATTCACGTTCAGGGCAGGACAGGGCAGGACAATGAGAGATTTTATCATGCTATTCAGAATGACTTATGAATTATTACTCTCTGAAATTTTTCTTTTAATATTTTTTTTACCACAGTTGACCACAGGTAATTGAAATCATGGAAAGTAAAACCCCAGATAAGGGGAGACTAATGTATCTTTTACTTGCTCGATGCTCAATTAATTCTTTTTCTAATACAGGGGGAAAGAAAAATAAAATATTTCTATTCAGTCTCTTCAAGTCCACATTTGAAATCTGACTCTAATTCCTATAATCATCCATTGAAACAGGGAAGCTGGTGAAAATAATTTTAAGTTACTATAAATAATTTTTAAATCATCTGATTAAAAGATATGGTCTTTGGGTAGGGGGCTATCATTTTAATTCA
This sequence comes from Lyroderma lyra, assembly GCA_004026885.1. Lineage (NCBI taxonomy): Eukaryota > Metazoa > Chordata > Mammalia > Chiroptera > Megadermatidae > Lyroderma > Lyroderma lyra. The sequence goes on from PVJL010000780.1 coordinate 298,350, forward strand.
GCATTCTCTTTTCTCTTTGAACTTTTTATCTCTTTGATCTTTCTCTTCAATATTTAAAGAATGACAGCAATGTTCTGGCTTTTTAATATAAGTAAGTTTGAGTAAATTAGTTATTTTCATGGTTATGAAACAAAAAGACTATATGTAAGCAGATTCTTTGGTCCAGTTTATCTTTATAAATGCTTTAGTTTTAATCCTGTCCTACCATATGCTAAATCTTAACATTAGTCTTCATATTACTATACATAGATGATAGATTAGATGATAGATAAATACAGATAGAGATAGATGGTAGATAAGATAGAGAAATAGATAAAGATAGAGATAGATGATAGATAGATAGATAGATAGATAGATAGATAGATAGATAGACATAGATAAAAGATAGAAAGATAAAAGAAAAGAAAAAGGAGGGAAGGAAGGAAGAAAGGAGCTAGTAAACACCATGCAATCATCCTATCATTTTTATGGCTCTTTATTTAGGTTTTAGTATGTAATTGTCCCTATGTGTTTTTAAATAATTCTTAAGTTATTACCTTTTTTTCTTACTATTTCATCCACGGTACTATTTTCTGACCCCAATTTTCTCCTGGATAAAGGTGCACTCACCTTTACAGTCCTACCTTTTAAATATTAATGGATCCATATCCTTTTCTAATATAGCTAATCTATAGAAATTTCTCTTTTTTTATCATTTTAAATCTCACTGCCTACATATTTGATTTTTAAGGAACACTTGAAACAATATTTTAATGCAAAAAGCTATATAAAGGAAAATTTTATGATAGCTATATGTTGAATTTACTCCTACATGTACAGCAATATATAATTACCAAAGTTTACAAAGTACAGATAGATTATCATGTAGCATCTGATGGCTGCCCTTATGCTCCAAAGTGAGTTTTCAGAAATAATTTCCTGCCACATTCCTGACTGTATTTGCAGCCTGAGTTTATCCCCTTCCCTGCTGTTCTCTGATCTGCCCCTGGGTTACTAACAGCCCCAACAGACAGACTGGCTGTGCTACCTGCTGCTCAGACACAGATTAACTCACTACCAGCCATATGGGCTAACGACTTCATAAATTCCTCTCCCTTTGCTTTGGGCTTTTAGAAAAGTTAATGGACAGTTTTCTGGTGGAGGGAAAAAAAAAAAACAACCTGGTGGTGTGCAGACCGGGCAGTAATCACCTGCACTGGACACAACTGGCACCTCCATCTGCCTTTCAGCAGCTATTTGTGTGAAGGGAATGGATTACTGCCTTGGGTGCTACTCCTGCCCTGTGTTGTTAGCCACTGACATTCACCTCAATTAACAAGTCAAATCATTTAACACCTAATTCATATTTATATTATTTATAATAATTACTGAATTCATCCATTGTTAAAAAGGCTCTCAAAATATTTCTAGAGTTAAAAAAATATAAACTATTTTTATCTATTTTGGCAAACGTATTCAAACACCTCTCCTTAATATTAAGTGTATGTAGTAAATAAATGCTCGAACAAACAATGTAGTGAATTTGAAACATCATAGTCTCTGTAAGTTTTCTGATTTTGGTTCATTGTGACTTCGTCCCCTTTCTGTGCCTTGATTCCCTCTGAAACATTTGAGTTTATGAAAGTGCATTGTAAACTGTGCCGAAGCATAATCATAAAACACCTTTTTAATATATTGGCTTCTTGGAACTCAACAGCAGAGGTTATCAAAAAATCTTTATTCTAAATGTCAAAAATATTAAGTATTTTTTTAATCAGCGAGAGATCAATATTGTTAACCAAACTTGAAAAACCAAGTTTTTGAGTCTTAATAAACATTGCAATAAACATTGAACTCAGAATAAAATTGAGCAGAGTTTATTAGAGAGAGAGAAGAGAAACTTGTGCACAGGGAGCATGAAGAAATAAAAACATGCTCCCCAAGTACTTGTGACAGATTGTATGTATGTGTGTGTGTGTGTGTATATATATATATATATATATATATATATATATATATATATATATACCATCAAAAAGTGGAAAGGGGCCCAGGAATGAGGAGGTGGTTCCTGGTCTTATGGTGCCATGCAGTCAGTAGTTTCAAGGTGATCTCAAGAAACAAGGGCTCATACAAACATGTTGGTCAGCATTTGTATTTTAAATGACCAGTCCTACACTGCAAACTTAAGATATTACAGTGGTTTTTTCCTCAAAGGCTCTGGGTTGTATATGTGTGAGTTAACCCTTAACTAGAAGGTCAGCAAGAAGGGAAGGTGTCAGACAACAGTTGCAATGAAATCTTGGTATTAGACAAGATGGAGTCTCCCATTTTTAACTATTTTATACTATCTTGATGTGACCATAATGTTAACAAATCCAGGTGTTTACAATTGCATCAATCTTCAAATCATCTTTGCCCCCCCCAAAAAAATATAGCCTTTTATTGATTTTACAGATAAAATGATTGGTTTTAAAATTAATAATGAATTTTTCTCAGCTAACGATATGATGTGTTCAAGCTTTTAATAACATAATATGCTACAAACTAGGATATTTAATTAATATTTAGTCACTTTGTGAAGTGATATAATTTGGAAGTGACATAAATAATTAAATTAAATCTCTCATTTCTTTTAGACTTAGAATCCCCTGAAGGAATTTTTGTTTATATAGAGGTGAAACAAAGAGATAGTTTTTTGAAGAGAAAGTACACTCCAAAGAGGTAGGAGCGGGCTCAAGGAAGGAGAGTAGCTCAAGAGCCCTGAAGGAATTTTTTAACTGAATAAATAGTCTGTTCTATTACTAAACTAATTTATCTGTTTGAATAGTTCTTAACAAGAAAATACAATATATAAAAGTGTTTTATTATTTTTCCTTATGTTTTAGATTTATCTGAATTTGGTGGCTATTAAGTATTTGTGGAAATAAAATTAATGTGAATTTGATATTGATTTCCACATGCAAAAACAGTATTATAATGTCAAAACATTACTATTATTTTATGCCTCATAATATATATAATTTTACCTATATTAAATGCTGTGTGATGATTATTTAATTTTATACATGTGTGTCTCTGTGTGTGTGTCTGTGTCTTTAACAATTTATCTTTGGCCATGTACACAACACTTAAAGAAAAATTGGTATGAACTCAAAATCAATCATGAATTCCGTTTAATGAGAATGTATTTTGCTATTCTTCCTACTCTTTATTTTTAAATATTTAATAAAGATGGGACCACATTTTAATTGACTTTGTATACCATACTGTGCATCAGAACCTCATATTAATAATTACAATGTAAATTTTCAATTGTTGAATGATTGAATGGGAGCACTCAAGAATAAAGGAAATTTTTGTGTCCTCTTCCTATTATAATATGAAGTTATTACACTTGCTTAGTATATTAGTGAGAGAACAAATGAACTCTAAGTGCCTTTGAAGGTCAAACCATAGCTAATATTATAAACAGTAATCCCAGCAGAAGTGTATTGTGTCCAGTACTTATTTTAAACTATTGGAGGTGCCAAAAAAATGTATTCACATTTTAAGATATGTTATCTATGTATTACTTTTCTAATTTGAATTAAATTACAGTAGCAATGTGTAGTATAACATTCACTCAAAAGATGGCATTAATCAAATAAATGGTAGTGTCACCATGAGACAGGCAGGACAGTAAAAAAAATGGTAGAAGCACAGTTGTCATTCAAGAAGTGCAAGACGGTTTGCCAGGACAATGGATAGGACAAAAAGGTGCAGTTGAGTTTCCCCCACGTTCTCCTGACTTAACACCCCTTGACTTCTACCTATGGGGAACCTTAAAGAATGTGGTGTGCCATAGAAAACCAGCTACACTGGCTTCAGGAGGAAATTGAAATGGCATGAACAGTAATTCAAGTAGACACTTTGGTTAACGTTGCTCAAGCAGTCGTTCACTGTAATCAGAAGTATCTGGATGCTGATGGTAACCACTGTGAGCACCTCTTGTAATTGCAGAAGTCAAATGTTACTTGTATTCATCTTTTGTTATCGGTATCTGTTATCACAATTTTAATTCAGCTTTTTCCTTTCTTAAAATGTGTATACATTTTTTGGCACCCTCTGTATATATGATATCTTCACTAAATTGCAAGGAGTTTTTGGTTAAAATTTGAAATTGGCCATTGACTATATCATTTTTAAGTGAGCTTCATGTTCAAATATATCCCACAACTTCTTGTTAGAGAAGATTGTATGAACCCATTGCTCCCTGCTCCTCCCAAATAAGTACAACTATAAACCCTGGAAATAATACAAGACACAAGCAAAGAAGAATGGTGAAATACGATAAGAGGGGAGCCAAATGATTTGGCATGCAGGACTGGTGGAGCAATTTAATGGCTTCAGGCCTAGGACCCTCTTACTTGCCCCTACCACCACTCAGAAGAAGTTGACCCAAGAGTTTCCCAACCGCCAATCAAGTAGCAGAAGGCAATCCAGCTTGGCTCATTCCTTTCCTTGATTAAACAGGAGTTCTCTGAGAACATCTGGTGCTCACAGCACCAGGAGCTAAGGGTTTCCCTAGTAACAATAAGCAGCCAGCTGAATCATTCTTCTTCCAAGATAAGTCTAAGGCTCCCTCCTTCACCAGGAGATATGGGACATCTGGGTAGCAAGAGCCAAAGGGACGCTGTCACAATAAACAACACAACCAGAGATGCCTTTTGATTCCTGCAGGCCTGAGTCTCCCTCTCTAAAGCAAGAGTGATGTGGTCAGTTGGACAGCACCAGCTAGTGGAACCCTGCCATAACATGTGGCCAGACCCAGGAAGCCACTTTATTTCTGAGAGTCACGCCTTTCCTCAGAGGCGTGGGGGTAGGAGAGGAATACTGGTAAGGGAAATCCTAGCACAGCAATGCTCTCTGTCCTGCACATACGGGGAATCCTACTACAAACACCACTTCCCACACAAGCCTCTTCTCCCAGAAGACTTGAGATTCACTTCCCTCATTGAGACACACTTGGCAGCTCTGATGAGAAACATCTTATGTCCTCCTTAGTCAATAGCTGCAGGAACCACTGTGGACCCCAGCCATACCAGATAATCCTAGCTGAACAAAATAATACTGCACGCAACCTTTGAAATTTAAACTGTCAGAGAAACAACAGCCCACAAAAATATTCTAGTACCTGTGTGCTAAATCTACACAGGGAGACTGCCTGCTAGAATATAAGATTATAAAAGATCCAAAGTCTCCTAACATAGATAAAATATCAAGGATACAATTAAAAATCATCCAGTCATATCAAACAACCAAAAATATCACAACTTGAATAAGAAAAAATTAACTGGCATCAACAGCAAGATAAATCAGATTTTGGAACCTATGACAAAGATTGTCAAGCATTTATCATAAAATGCTTTAACAACACATTCTCTCGAAATGAATAAAAAAATTTCATTAAAGAAATGCACATTATAAAAAAAGAACCAAATTGAAATAATAAACCTGAAAAATACAGTAACATTATTAATATACTCACTGTTGGGCTTAATAGCTAGTAGAGATGACAGAGGATAAGATTAGTGAGATTAATGGAGTTCACCCACTTTAAACAAAAGGGAAAAATATAATAGACTGAAAAATGCATGAAGGGAGCCTCTGGGACTTGTGGACAATAACAAAAAATCTAACATTTGTATCATCAGAGTCCCAGAAGTAGAGCGAAAAATAGAGTGGGACTGAAAGACTATTCAAAGAAATAATGACTGACAACTTCCCAGACTTGGCAAAAGACACAAACGTACATTTTCAAGAAGCAGAATGAATTCTAAATAAGAGAAGCTAAAAGAAATCCATGCTAAGAGAGATCATAATTAAACTTCTGAAAACTAAAGGCAAAGACATAATGTTGAAAGCAACCAGAGAGAAAGGAGGCGTTACCTCTAGGGGGATGGCAATTTGAATGATAGCAGATTTTTCATCTGAATTATGGGGGCCAGAAGGAGAAAGCATACCATTTTTCTTTCAAGTAATAAAAGAAAAAAAAAGCTGCCAACCCAGAATGATCCTGTGTCCTTCAAAAATGAAGTAGAAATAAAGACATTCTCAGAATAAAAAAAATAAAATAAATTTTTGATGACAGACCTATCTTTAAAGATTAATTAAAGGCAGTTCTGAAGAAAAAAAATCTTGGAGCACCAGGAAGAGAAAGTGAAAGAATAGAATTATTGGTATATACAAAAAACTATTACTTTGTCATGAATTCTATAAATCATATTTGACGATTAAAATGAAAATCATATGTACGAGTATATGATACTCAAGACAATAATTTAAAAGTAAAGAAAATAAAAAGAAGAAAATGGAAGTGAGATTTCTACATTTAACCTGAAGTGATAAAATGTTCATATCAGTAGACTGTAAGTCACATATGTATATTGTTATATTCAGAGCAACTAACACAATAATCATGCAAAGAGATACATTCAAATGCACTATCACACATAGATGGGTGAAATTCAGCTAAAATTGGTTGAGCTGGGATTTGGACCCAGGAAATGTAGTTCCAGAGCTGTGCCTCTTGGCTTCTATGTTATATTTTCTCACAGTAGTCAGATACCACATATTCATAGAAATGAATAAAATAGATAACACTATTATCCATAAACTAGACCCCAAATTAAATAGTTTTGATGGATTAGTTCAGTTAATCCTAATAATAATCTCTCGAGGACAGTTGCATTTATCCCCATTTTACAGCTAGAAGGTGGGAACAAAAAGAATTTAAGTAACTTGCTCATACCTACATAGTTATTAAATAGAAGAATCATGAATTTTAACTCAGTTCGAGTCCAGTGGTCACACATTTAACTGCTGTGCAGCCTGCCTCCCAAACAGGCACTTTTATTCTTTTTGTAAGAAAGCACATCTAAAACAAACATGACAATCTCCCTATCCTAAAGGCTTTGTAATGGTTGGTTTTATGTGTCAACTTGACTGGTCTAAGGAGAGAGCCAGAAAACTTATAAAACATTATTTCTAGGTGTATCTGTAAAGGTGTCTCCCAAAGAGATTAGCATTTGAATTAGTAAACTGAATAAAGAGGACAGACCTCACTAATGTGGGCAAACATCATCCAATCCCCTTAGGGCCTGACTAGAACGGAAATGCAGAGAAAGGGAGAATTCACTCTCTCACTGGAGCTTAGACATCCATCTTATTCTGTCTTGAGATATCAGTGCTGTGAACTCAGAGTTTGGGACTCAAATCCAGACATCCCCCACCCACCACCCACCCGCTCACACACACATATCCCACTCATTTTCAGGCCTCAGGCACAGACTAAATTACTCCACTGACTTTTTGGTTCTCCAGCTTGTGGGTGGCAGGTCATGGGACTTCTTGGCATCTATAAAAATGTGAACCAATTGGTATACTATATGAGGGAAGTTCAGAAAAAATCCAGCTATAAATGCCTCTATTTTTCATATTTCATGGCTGGATATTTTCTGGACAGCCCTCATTTTACACACACACACACACACACACACACACACACACATTTATATCCTATGTGTGTGTGCATGCATGTGTGTGTATATATATATCCTACTTGTTCTGTTTCTCTAGAGAATTCAGACTACTACAAGCTCATAATGACTCAGAAGCTAGAATGAAACAGCCACCTATTAATTCTGAGAAAAGCAAAGCGAGTTTATTAAGAATTCAGTTTTTATCTCAGGTCTAAAAATTAATATTAATGTACCACTTGAACTTGGCTCATTGTCTATTGGCTCTCAAAGCATTTTTTACTTTGGTTTATTGACTAATTGTTTAGGTCAGAAAACACTGCATATTCTGATTTAAATGAGAAGCCCAGATTACTTTCTGTTTGGAAACCTTTGTAACTTCCCAGCAGATTTCCCCTACAGCAGTTATTGATTTCTCACTTTTGAAAACAGCTTGCCAAAGAGCTGACGACCCTGCCAGCTTGCCCTGGAGCACACTATTGTTCGCTTCGTGAACTGTCTCACCTGAATATTTCATGTCTCTTTTGTGCATGGATCTTAATGAAATTAATCACAAGCTCTTAGTAGTGGCCCATACCTAGACACCATTCTTGTTTGCCAAAGGGATAAGCCAGATAACAAAAATATGTTCTTAAAGTCTACAGAAATATTCAATGGGTGGTATGTGAGCAAAGTAATGAAAAAGATAAATTCTTTTATTTGGCCAAAATACAGTTATCTATTTTACTCCATCTTTGCTGTGATAAAAGAGCTCTTAAGTAAATAAAGCCTCAAACATGTGAACTTTAATATTTTTATGTAAGAAGCTGTGGAGGGAAGGAGGGAAGACAGGTTACATAAAATCACATAAAGGCTTTTCTGATTTAAAGAACATGGTGTTAAGATATTGAATCCTATAACATTTTTATAAGGTCAGAGCTGCTCAGATCAATAATTAAAATACAGCAAAATTGTGAGGTACAAATCTCTCATCTTTCATAACCTTGTACTATAAAAAGAATATACAATACAGTCAACAGTCAAGAAAACAATTTTGATCTGGGAACCCAAATCAGGCAGAACTGCCAATCCAGCTCCCTGGTCAGATGGGGTTACTGGTGTAAGTCTGTGATGGGCAGAAGTCACTGGTTGGGATCTCTGCTCCGGAGCCACTGCTGCAGTCAGGAATGTGGTAGGTTAAGATCTGAGCCCTGGTTGCTATAAGTCATGTGCCACTTCTCCATCTCTATTTAATCCCCCTTGGTCAAACCATGCAGATTCCCCTAGTGATTCCCTATGAGAATAGGCTTAAGTGGGCTTTCTGGGATTTTCCCACAGTGCTGGAGGAAAATCCACCTTGGACTTTCTTTGGTCACTGGAAAAACTATGGAACCAGAGGTCCTTCTTGGTGCAATGCAGTGCCAGCCTGGGGCAGGGTAAAGGGGTAAGAATACAGCTGCTACTGCTTCCCTTCCAATGTGGTCCTTCTCAGTCTCTGGTCCAGGGAATTGCTTCAGCCTCATCTCCAGGTTCTAGGATTTCACAGTGGTGTCTTATCTATGGGTAGTTGCTAGTTGGTTTTCTTATGAGAGGGACTGCAGTAGGAATGCCACCTTTGTGTGAAGCATTATGCTTTCACAGCGCTCTTCTCTAAAGAGGGACTAAAAAATGATTAATAGATGGTCTGGGTGTTACTTACTTTCTATTGCTCTCCAGAGGATACTGGGCATTAATGAGTCTGTGACTTAAGGCAAGGCATTGTTTGGAGTGAAGATGCCATCGTATCATTGAACAGGCACTGATTTTAGAAAGAAGAAAAATGTCTACAATTTTTATCTTGAATGAGATTGTCATTCCAAGAGGTAAATAAAGGTGAAAAATGAATTGATATTTAGCTAGGCAAGTATTCATAATTGTATAAAAAGAATCTTATACTTTTCACTAGAAACTAAAAATAACTTAAATTAAAAAAAATGTTCAAATGTCTTTTAATTTAAATTTACAATGTTTCTTAATTTTACTTTATTATAAGTTTTTCAGTTTTTATCTAAACTTCTCTATATCATTATCTAGAAAAAATGAGTTCATATTATTTTCAAATGCACATAAAATATTCATAAAGATACACAAAAAACAAACAAAAAATAGGAACAACTCAATAAATTTAAAAGAATTAAGATTATATAGGACTTATTCTCTGATCAAAATTTAATCAGATTGAATCAATAAAAATAATTTGAAATAAAATCCCCCAATTTTAGAATATATAATATTTGGAACTGAAGGAAAATGAAAAACAAACTAACAAAAAGAAGAAAAATATAAAACCAATTATCTGAGCTTCCACCTTAAGTGACTTAATAAAGAACTAACCAAAAAAAGAATCAAGCAAACAAAAGCTAGGCTTAAAAACATGATATAAAAACACGATATCCTTCGATGCAGACTGGTAAGAAAAATAGAGAACCTCAAATTACCAATAACAGAAATGACAGATGAATATCACTGTGGATCCTCAGATATGAAAAGAAAGGCAAGAGAATATTATGAACAACTTCATGCCAATATACTTGACAACTGCAAAGACCTAAATGTTTGCATCCACCCAAATTTACATGTTGAAATCCCTGCCCTTAGTATAAGGATACGAGGTGGGCCCTTTGTGCAGTATTTAGATCAAGAGGGTAGAGCCCTCAAAAATGAGATTATTTCCCTTACAAGAGGGACTTCAGAATACTCTCTTACTTTCTTTTCCTACCATGCGAGAATGTAACAAAAGCACCAGTGTGCAACCCTGGAGGGTTCTCACCAGAACCCAACTATGCTGGCACTCTGATCTCAGACTTCCAGGCTCTGGAACTGTGAGAAATAAATTTATGCTGTTTATAAACATGCAGCCTATGGTACTTTGTTATACCAGCCTGAATTTAACAACTTAAATGGACAAATTCCTTGAGGACAAATATAACTTTAAAAGGATTATTAATATTAAAAAAAAAGAAGATATAGTTCAATTTACTTTAAAAACTGAATTCTTAACAAAAAATATGTCAGACCTAAATGGGAATACTGATGAATCCCATTAACTTTTAAGGTAGAAATAATGCAAATCATTCACGAATTCTTTCAGAAAATTGAAGAGGAATAGACACTTCCCAAGTCATCTTAGGATACTAAAACAAGACAAAGACATTATTAGAAAAAGTAAACCATAAAATAATATCCTAAAATAAATAGAATAATTGAGGTTTAATCCAAAAATGCAAGAGTTGTTTAACATTCAAAATAAATTAATATCACAGAATAAAGGTGGAAAAACCTTTATGACTATTTCATATGACTATTTCACACAGATTTCTAGTGAGAATGTAAAATTATACAACCACTTGGAAAACAATTTGACAATTGCTTAAAATGTTGGAAATACATATACTGTATGACCCAGCAATTCCATGTCTAGAGTTCATTTTTAAGTTAAAAAAAAAAAGCCCCCTCAAAGATCTATACATAAATGTGAATAGCAATTTTATACAAATAGCCAAAAATTGAAAAACAACCAAATGCCAAAACTAAGTGAATGGCTAAGTAAATTGTAGTATATACATAAAGAAATAGTACTCAGTGTAAAAATAAATGAATTACAAATGCAGTAGACTCTCAGTTAACCAGCACACGGGGAGATTTGTAGACACCAGATAAATGTAAGTAAACTCTCCATTGACTGGAACTAAAGCAACTGGCAAAATCTCCAGTTCACAGAGGTTCTGCTGTGCATGGAAACACACAAATGAATTCAAAATTTTCTGAGAAAAATAGCCAGAGGCATGAATTGAGTATATTGAGTATACTCAGCATGAGTATATACTGAATTATTCCATTCTAGAAAAGGCAAAACTAACCTGTGTGATCAACAGCAGATCAGTGACGCTTTTGGGTTTGGCGTGGGGATAGACTGGCTGCAAAGCATCATGAAGAAACTGTTCAGGATATCGACAATATAACACATCTTGATTGTAATGGTGTTTACACCAAAGATGAACGTATTTGCCAAAACTCATCCACTTATACCCTTAAAATGGTTCAATTTTAATTTGTGCAAATTTTATCTTAATAAAGTTGATTTTAAAGAACAACAACAACTCAGCTACAAAGCTTTTTGGAGGATTCAAAACTGCATGGTCAGGGGTGTACATGGCTCCTTTGCTTCTACAATATAATAATCTCTTCTTACTCAATGCCAACCAGCCCAGCCAGTTCTCCTCCCGGGGTGCTGAGCTCTTAATAAAACCAGGGGCTAAAAGGTGAGCCCGAACTGCCCCACAACTGCTTACTCTGGAAAAAAGCACCAACACCCCTCCAGAGGTAATCCTCTTAAGGATGTAAACTCACAGGAAACATTTTGTGGGGAATCCCTTCCCTGTTCTCACATTCTTGTAGTGTCTGCTTTTTTTTTTTCTCATTCTGGGATTTGGTTTTGTTTCTAATCCTTCTCAGTATGATGATAGACTTACAGGCTGGTAGGGCGGGAAAGTAGCTAGATTAATGAATTAGTTCATTCAGTACTTAATAAATTTTATTAAGCCTGGAATACCGTGTGGCCAAAGAGTAGTAAATGGACAAATAGGGCTCTTAAGAGCTGAAAAAAATACGCAAGTTGGAGGGAGACCCAGTGCTCCCTATACTAATATTACTCTTATTTAACTCTCTTCAAATCAATTTGCAAAAAGTAGTGGACAGAAAAAGGAAAAGTTTCTTTGTACAGCATCAGTGTTTAAGTGAGAATATTTGTTCTAAGTAGTCATAAACTAGGCCATTTTAGAATTGGTGTGGTAGAAAGACAAAGGCTTTATAGAAAGATAAACCTCGTTTCGAGTCAAGCTCTGCTTTTTATTAGACTACTGAGTACCAGTATTTTGCAAGATTAAAAAACAAATGTACCATATATAATGTGTTCTCATGTATAATGCACACCCACGTTTTTGGCCCAAACTTTCAGGGAAAAAAATCTTAATTTTAATTCCAATTTTCATTTGTTTATATTTGGGTACTTGTTTTTTGCACTATAAAGGAATTTTAGCATGTATTTTTCACATATTATGGTATAAGAAATTTTATGCATAAAATTTTTTATATAAAAAAAACTGATTATCATATTCCACAGTATTATTTTGCATAGGGGTAGCATTACTGATTTCTAGAGTTACACTTTAAGCATAAATAAAATAATTAAAAACACTTATATAGACATGGAATTAGTGCTACCCATGTATATAATGCACATGCTTATTTTTCCCTCACAAATTTGGGCAAAAATTGCTCATTATACATGGCAAAATATGGTGTATGTCTTACTTTGAAAAGCTTAGAAAATAATAAAAGGTATTTACAAATCAACATCATAGAAATAGTCACGTGAAATCTGCATACTTGCAAAATTGTTTTATAATGTGTAATATTCATATGCAAAAATATTTGCATATTTTGCATAGCTGTTCACTTTGAATGAAATTTAGAAATGATCCATAAATATCAGGGAAAGAGACTGTGGTCAGGAGACCTCAAAACAAATGGGATGTATTATTCACCGTTCAATATCTTGTAAATGGGAAGACACCTACCTTTGTTAAACTTGACTAATTTAGCCTACATACTTGGCCAAGATTTTTAACCTCCTAGGTCTCACGTTCTTCATCTGTGAAAAGGCGAAGAACACCTACTTTAAAGTTCACCAAAGCCCTGAGAACCCTTACATGTGTTCATATCAATGTTTTTGAACCGAAATAAATGGAGATAAAGTAATAAGAGTTCATTCTACTCCCCTGGAATGACATCACTGGCAACAGGTAGTTCTACATCAGAACAGCTTCTATAAACATGCCTTAAAATCCCCTTGTGCTGAGATCCTGTCACTGTTACCACTAAGGAAGAGTCGGCCCTGCGGCTGGGACAACTTAGTAACTCAGTTTTCCTTTTAAATGTGTTGCACACAATGGCTATGGATTGAAAGGAAACCACGACTGGTAACCAGAAATCTATCAAATCTTCAATAAGGTATACTTTAGATATCCTAGATATACTAGAAAGTACCATCTAGAGAAGATTTATCCTATAGAAATAAATTCAGATACAAATTGCTCTCCAACACAATAAATCAAATAGTATATTGTGAATTTTCAATTACTATCTTACTATCCATTTCAAATGAAAGATTTTTCTTTCTCCAGCCTGATTTTAAAGTGTCATCAATTAAGTGAATGTTGAAATCTTTAACTGTCCTTAGAATTTATGCACCACCAGCATTCAAAAAAACTTGTCCAATTAAAAATAAGAAAAAATAAATAAGATGATAAATCGTGAAACAAAATCATGATTTAGAAAAAAATGTAAAAACTCTTTAACAAACTTACTGGTCACCTAAAATGGCCTTTATATGAAAAATGTTTAGTTACTGAGAGAAGGAAAGAAAATCATTCAAATATTCTTCGTGTTAAATAACAAAAAAAAGGTAAGACATTTATTTTCAGATACGTGTTTTTTTCTGGAACCAAACATGAATTAGAATATATCTGAGGATTTCTTGCATACGTGATGGAGTGAATAATGGCTTCTTTGTACTATGTAACATCTGGATTAAAAGAATAATTCTTGTACAGACCATCTGTACAGGATGGGCTCAAGGAGCAATGCTAAGTGACAAAAAACAGTTGAGGCATGTTTTCTGGGTATTGAGATCAGGGATTTTGGAAGTTCAATTTTTATTCTAATCATTTTAAAGAATAGGAATGGAAATTATGGTTCTACTGGAATATTTGCATAGCCATTTGTCCATCTGCCAGAAGTATCAGATATCTTACCCAAACTTTCACAAGTGCTGTAATTGGCTATTCATGGTGGAATTATCCATGTTGTCATGCTGATACTCCACGTGGTTGGCTTAAGTGAGAGTTTGAGTCGGTGAATTTGAGGAAAGTAAAATGATCATGCTCTCTTTTATTTTAAGGGTCAGCTTTGAATTCTCACACAGGTATAAAATGTTCTCTTGTTTCACATTACTCAGCGATCCCATAAAAACATGTAGTTTAGACCTTAGAAATCGTATTGGTGTATATTGACCTGTGAATGTGCTTGTGTGTGTGTGTTTATGTGTACATGAACACATATGCATGGGTGCATGTCTCTTATTTCATCGTTTGAAGCTAAAGCCGAGAGTGTAATTCCCCACCTTGTGATTATTCAATCCAGAATATAGATTTTGGTGGGAGGGTGGAGGGAGGGCAGACGCTGAGAAATAGCTAACAAACTAATTAGCAGATCAAGGTACCTGGTAAGAAAGCCTACATTCCCTCCTTGGCCCCAATGGTTTATAACCCTAAGGAATAAGAAATTAGGTTCTCCAATAACAATTGAGAAGAAACTCCTCCCATTTATCATTCTCTCTACCACCTGTAGTTTCTTTCTTTTCTTTTCTTTTCTTTTTTTTTTTTGCTTCTCTTTACCTCTTTGTTTCTCTGTGGGTCTCTACAATATTGTCCCCTTCTCTGCCATCTTCTTTTTATCCTCTGCTCCTGGTCCTCCCCACGTACTCAATTTCTCTTCTAAAATAACACTCAAACTTAAGTTTAAAGGCATAAAATCTAAGAGTTATCAATTATTAAATGCTTTTTATAAGTCAGGCACAATCCTAATAGTTTTATATGTTATGTATTTATTTTATTCTTACAATAATCTTAGAAGGAAAGTATTATTATTATTATTATTATTATTATTATTATTACCTGCATTGTGGTCTATGAGGAAACAGGAGCACATGAAGGTTAAGTGACTATCCATGGTCACACACCTAGGTAATTACAGATCCAGGCTTTCTGCTTGTTGGCCCAGATGTCATTCCCTACATCACACAGCGTACTTTTGGTAGTATGTGTTGTACTTTTTACCATAATAACATTGCACTTGTTTCTTCATAATTTCAAAAGCAAGTAAATCTGGGGCAGTATTCACAGTAAGCTACCAAAAAGTTATGTCCAGTTTGACACATACACACACACATACATAATCTTTCTATCTATATAACAAAGTTTTATCCAGCTTTATCATCCTTTGTTTATGATTATATTCTGTTTTAAATAACTTCTGACCCTGGGCAATTTGTTTAGTTTATTTACAAACATACAAAGTCTACACCTTCACTTTAAAACATCAGATATTGATGATAGCTACATTTTCACATAAAGTTGGTTAGAAAACAAAACACAATGAATCAGAGACTTGGCTCAGGTTTGTGTCTAGGACCCCATGACTGAACAAATACATAGCTGTGGGTTGGGGATAGAAAGGAGCTGATTCAAACAGACTCTGCCACTCTTCATCTTGTACGATTACTTCTAGTTTTCTAAACATTTGTAATAAATCGAACAAATCACACTGGAAAAGAGACGTTACTTCTCTGCCTAAGAGTGGAAGAAAGGCGTTCTCCCTGACATTATCACCATAGGTAAGGTAGTGTGGTACAATGAATAAAGCCTGGATATTCATCCCATTGTACATGAATGTAAATAAACCCCGTCGCATTTACAAGTCATGTAAATTGGACCAAGTCTTATGAACAATTTTGTCTTCGTTTCCACATTTGCATCAGCATCAAAACTTCTGATCATATTTATATAAATACAAATTTTAATTTATCCCCAAACATAAAATAGCAATTTACTTTCTGATTCTCTTTTAATTTCCTTTTGTTAAATTTTTAGTTGTCATTATAATTATTACACAATTATCTTGGGTGAATTTTTCATTCTCAATTGAAATAACAGAAAAAAAAACCCCTCTACTTGTCCAAATGCCTTAATGCTTAAGTTATTTCCTCAGGGCAAAAAGAGTTCTATACTAAAATACAGTCAGCAGATTTTAGCAATGTATCGTGATCCAGAAATAAATAAATAAATAAATAAATAAAATTGGATTAGAAGGCCTTAGGCAGTTTTAATTAAAAAGAGCAGGACACCTTCAAAAACCCAAAGTCAGGGCTATGCTCCCCCTCGACTTCCTCTTCATCTGAATCTAGAAGATAAAGTTAAGTCCACAGATATAAAACACCAGCAGCAGCCAATCTAGGGAGCCCCCGCCCAGGAATGCGGAACTTCAAATAGGGGTCATCATAACCCTTTGCAAGAACAGAAAATGCTTGACTGTTCTGTCTAGAACCTCAGAATGATGGAATGAAGGAACATCCATCTTTATTTTATTTATTTATTTTTTTAATGTGGGTAATTCCCTGGCTGGGAATCAAACCCGGGCTGCATCGTTGACAGCGCCGAAGCCTAGCCCCTGCACCACCAGAGAACTCTGACATCTGACATCCATCTTTAGTTGGCAAAACTCAGGTACATACGGAGAAGTCCAGGAATACAGGGATAAGAACCCCAAATCCTAGGAAATGGAGTCCAGGAAGGTTATATGTTGTACCGTCTGGGAGCTACTATGCTAGATCTCCGCCAGGTGGGGGCAATATGCTTTTCTGTGGATCCTTTCTATAGCCTGGTCTATTCAAAATATTCTTAAAAGGGAAAACATAAAACAGTGATTTCCCCCCACTCCTCTGGCTTCTTTACCTGTGCTCAAACACTTCCAATGACTAGAAGACTCCATCCACTAACACAGCTACCCTAAAATGGGACCCCTCTTGTTATTTAGAGAGTGTGTATTTTTCTTGTTTTTTTTTTTGTTGTTGTTGTTGTTTTATTGTTTTTATTCTGAGGATTTCTGTGTATAGGGCTGGGTTCTACATTCTGGAAGCCTTAAGAGCAGGGTAGAATGCCTGAGAACAGGGATAAAGGTATCAGGCATTGCATTTGATTCACAGAGAAAAGATGAAAGGTTTCCAAGAAAAGAAACATTTAAAAGTAGAGGTCTTGTACTTAAAAACAAACACAGCAACATTTAGAACCTAACCATTTTACCAAGAATAATTTTCACAAAGCAGCTTCAAAAAGAATGTTCTTTGCCTCTATTTCTCACTTAAACCTCTCCAGCTGCTCTACCCTAAGTTATGATGTAATACAAATATGTTTTGAGTCTGTACTGTGGTTAAATTGTAGATGTATTAAACTAGATGGACAATTTTTTAATATTCCTTGAAATTAATGAGTATCCTGATAAAAATCATTGCAATTTTCCTATTTGGGTTAGAAAAGCCTGGCAAGTTATATCAAAGAAGGAAACCCCATGGTGAGGTAGTGGAAAGGACAATATCTGGGGTTATGAGATCTAGGTCCTTACTGCGGGTCTTTAGTTGCGTGATTGACTCAAATTTCTTCACTGCTCTGAATGTCTGAAATGGGGTATCACACAGAGTTGGCAAAAGCATCACGAAATGGGGGAGCCATGCAAAAGCTCAGTGTAACCTGCGAAGTGTTATACAAATCTGAGTTTTCTTTAATTTCTTTTTTTCCTGTTTTTCCCTATGTTTTTGTTTGCCACTTTTTTCTCATATTTCTTTATCATTTATGTCTATAGAGAAATATTTCTATGAGTTGGATTTTCCTCATTAATAGAGGTATTACTGGATGTAAGTGAGCAAATGAAATCTTCTAATTGTCTCATGGAGTAGTAGGAAAAAAATTGTCTTGGAAACGGAAATCTGACTTCAAATCTGAAATCTTGTCAATCATTTAACTTTATTTTTTACATTTATAAAATTTGGTAAGAATTACCTCAGTGAGTTGTTATAAATTTCAATAAAATGATATGGAACTAGTATATAGCTTATGGTACATTTGATATTATAGTTTCTCATTTGAACTAACAAGGATTAATATAATTGTTATATAATATACCTTCAAGAACCATATAGACTTCTAGTCAATGTTTTTAAAAAGCACAAGAAACATGCAATAGTAAAACCTTAGAAACATTGACTTCAAAGACAAGATCACCCACTGTGATCTTCCTCTTTCATTCAACTTTTACTATATGGTATGATAATAAAAAAAATAACTGGCCTGATAATTGAATACGTAGAAATAAAAGTAACCTTATTTAAAGTAGATATAAGCAGCTCTATAGAAACCAACAGAATCCTAGGGAGTAGAAAGGAAATAAATAGTAGAGTTCAACAAGCTTGCTTAAAACTATAGAAATATACCCAAATCAAAAATCCATTGGAAACTATAATAAAAGAGGTGACATGTAATTAAAAAGGAAACATTCAAACATTATAAACTTCTTAGATATAAATCTTACTAAAAGATGTTCAAAATACTTAGGGATATAATGTAATTTAATTGAGACAAAGTAATAGCTTAACACAATATATCACATACTATATGACCTAGTGATCTCACTTCTAGATACCTAAAACTCTAGCACAAGCACACAAAAATAATAAGTATAGTATATTTATTATGGAATTGTTTCCCATAACAAAAATGAAATAATATGAATGCCTGTCAATTAGAGAACAGGCAAATAGTAACGTGCCTATGCATGTTATTACTATACACATATTAAATTAATAAATCAGAGCTACATTTATCGATATGGATAGAATTTAAAAATAAGATATTGAGGTTTTTATTTTAAATCCAGATGCAATAACACCCTGTAGTAAAGTTAAAATAGTGAAAGCTATACACACACACGTGTGTATGTGTATTTGTATATATATATATATATATATATGTATATATGTGTATATATACGTGTGTGTGTGTGTGTATATATATATATACACACATATATATGTATGTATGTATATGTGTGTGTATGAGGTCAGACAATTAATTTCATGAACTTATCCTAGAAAAAGTGCTATCTATCTTACTGTTGACTATCACTATGGTCACCTTCAAACTATTCCCCTTGGGAAGCTGTGCACCAATGCCAGCACCTAGTCTACTCTTCAAAGCAATTTTGGAACTCTTTCTCTGGAATGGCCATCAGAGCTGTCATGGTACTTAAAATTTGACAATTAAGTTTGTGAACTTGCCACTGTGCACTTATGTTGACAGCACTGTACAAACAACTCAGCTGCCAATGTAAGCACATGGTAGTAAGTTCATGAATTTAATTGTCAGATTTTGCATAGGACAACAGCGCTGATGGCCACTCCAGAAAAAGAGTTCCAAAACTGCTTTGAAGTGTGGACCAGGCACTGGCGTCGGTGTATGGCTTCCCAAGGGGAGGACTTCGAAGGTGACAGTAGTGATATTCAGCAGTGAGTATGTAGCACTTTTTCTAGGATGAGTTCACGAAATTAATTGTCTGACCTTCATACACACACACACACACACACACACACACACACACACACACGAGGGCTGTCCAGAATGTATCCAGCCATGCAATATGAAAAATAGAGGCATTTATGACTGGATTTTTTTCTGAACAGTCCTTATAAACCATATAAAGTATAAAATTCCCAAGAGGAGTGATAGAGTCTCACTTCAGGACATGGTTTCTTCTGGAAAGAAATAAATGGGTAAGTCAGTGGACTTCAGGACTATCTGCCTTGGTTTCTTTCTCTAAAAATTTAAACCTAAAAATATTAAATATAATAAATGTTGAAATCGGCATAATCCAATTGGTTTATTCAAGGCTCTCTATAATTTCTTAATATTCACAATACAAACATTTTTAAAAGAACATTGTATAGGCAAACAAGAAATTCTTGCTAGTCATACTGTAAGTTCAGGAAAGACTGGATTGGAATCCTGGATCTGTCACTAATAACCTGTGTGAACTAGGGAAACTCATTTCAGCTCTTCAAACTGTAGGCTTTTCATTTTTAATATTGGATATTTTGTGATTATAAAATGACACAGTATTTGCAGAGCACCCGATAAATACTACTTATTAAATACATTTTTACAGTTATTAATTTAACCCAAGTGTTAGTTTTCTTTCTTCTTTAAGTGTCACATTCATTTTCTTTTTGTATTGGTAAAGACTCAGCTGGAATTTAGTATTAATAGTTTTGACATCCTTCCTGAGTCATCCCGCTGCCACTGCTTCTCAGCATTGTGGCTCTCCCTGTCATACCACTTCTATTATCTACCTAAAACTCGTGTTTGTAATCATTTCCACAGATTGTGGCTGCCTCTGCACAGGTATGTGTCCTCCACAAAAACATCACATGATACTATACAGGAGTATCAGAATTTGCTGAATGGTTGGGATAGCTAAACAACATAAGACAGATTAATTATGATTGCACTATATTTGACATTCCCATAAATCAGAATGAAAAGTATCAAGAGGGTTACACCTTTCAGTGAAGGAATATCATGATCTGTCTTCAGACACCATTTGGAAAGAACCCCCCCTACACACACACACATACACACACACTCACACACACACACACACACAAGTTCCTCTGACTTCCACACTATAAATCTCCCTCACCTTTTCAAGGAAGCCTACTGTGCACCCAATTAGAACTGGTTTCCTTCTAGGACTTGTTCTTTTCCCTTGAAAGTTTTATTTATCCATTAAAGAACATACTCCATGGTTGTCATCAGTACGGTCTATGATGTTGGCATTTCTAGACCCACAAGATTGTGCAGGGTTGTGAGGTTGCTTAGATACCCCCGGACTTAAAAAGCATTCCAGAACAGGCATGAACACGCCAAGTTTGCTCTCTTTGGAAGTGTGAACTACACACAATTTTTGTTTTCTTCATGTCCATCAGGTAACCCATTTAATCTTTTATAAACATATGTACACTTACACATGTGAACCTCATTTCTCGAAGACATGTATAAGAACAGCATTTAAACATGTTTTGTAGAAGACAAAAATCCCCCTGTATATGTGAAACCATCTGCATCACCATAAATTTTGTATTTCATGTAATTGTTTAGATTACTAGTATTCAGCATTTCTCTTACTTCTCCCATTCTTAAGTTGCACACTCATGCCAGATTTAAGAAATAAGCATTTTCCTGAGCCACATACTACCTGATTTCAATTTAGCTGTGAAAACACCAAGCTAAATATTTTTAAATGCCACTTATAAGAGCTTAAATTGTTAGATTAGACTTACTTTCATAGCGTCAGCTGGTGGCAGGAGAGAGAGAAATGTAGGGGGAGGGGAAGGTATGTTGTTTAGTTCATTATTGTTGTCATCATGGTTGTCACTTATAAAATCAGTATACTTGCCATTTGGCCTTATGGAAAAATGTATTATACATTTTTATGCAATGATTTCTGTTCAGAATAACATTTTATCTTTGTATTTATCTTTTTATGTATCATATATATGAATATGCCTAGAAATCTGTATATGGTGGTTACTGAAAGGGATTCAAGAGATTCACATTCTCATTACTTAGTCAAAGTCAAAGAAGGAAAATGTATTCTAATAATCCCCATGTAGCTAGATATCAAATGTGGTAAAATGGGAGCGGGAGAAAATGACAGAGAGAGAGAGAGAGAATGAATTAAATGTTAAGATTTGATGGGAAACACAAGCGCATTTATTCTTAATCAAGCCAAAACCTGATATCAGTTTTAAAGCTGCTATCAGCAAAGGGAATCTGCTCACCAAAAGGCAAACCAAAGAAAATCAAATGGATTTGATTGAATGAATGCCATCTTCACTTGGACATAATCAAGTGGGATTACTCAGGTACACTACTAAAAATATGGGGACATGAAAAGCAAGAGCACAAAATTTAGACTTTGTTTCTAGAAACTTTGGCAACTAATCATCCCCTATCTTAAAGAGTAATGTTTTCTCCTATATAAAATGTATTTTATTGCAATTTGCAAAACAGTCATCTCTTTAAATTAAATTATTCTTTATCACAGGAAAGCTAATTGAAAAACATGTTTTTCTAGCTAAATGGAAGCCTGCATCATGCAGGCAATAAACATTCTTGGTTGAAAGGAATTCTTTCCCCTTCTCCTAAGACTGCCATGGGAATAAAATAGAAAAAGGAAAAAAAAAAAAAAGGAGAGAAAAAAAAATTTCTCACACTGCCCTCAAGTTGTGTCTGGCTTAGGAGCCAAATGGGATTTTGTAGCCCACAAGGTTTCTATTCACTTCTAAATTTAGGGTCCACAAATTTCCCTTTTGGCAAATCGTGTTCTCCATACCGAAGTGCAAGCCATTTTTGAGGAATGCTTGTGTCAGTTGCTCCTTGTTACCAGCTATAGCTAATCTGCCCCACAGGACAATTGGCAAAAGTTTATTTTATGGTTCTTGAATGCCCATACAGTGATGAAAGTGAAAGGAGCAGTTGGTCTATGACACCAGTACATAAAGTGTGGAATGGAAGTATTTTCAAGTGCACTCTCTGGGTCAGAACTCAGAGGAATGTGGCCTTTGTAACATGGGCCTGTTCTTAAATAGAACCCTGTCTTTGATTCTTCTCTTGGTACATGGACAATTTTCTGCAGATAGAATTTTACGCACCCTCCTGTGTGCTCTCACAGCTTTTTTTTTTCTTTTTCAAACCTTGTAACAGTAGATTATCAAGCCTTGTCTCATGTTTTGGTGCTTTTATGTCTGGCTTATCAGCGAACTCTGGTTGTTTTAAACCCTAAATATTCACAGAGCCTAACATGGGACTTGCCCTATTTTATATGTTTTGGAAATATTTGATAATGAATGAAAATGTTTTCTTCTTCTTCATTTTTATCAATCACCCACAACCCCAAAGATTGAGTGTTTAGAATGGATAAGTTGATTCACAGATAATGTCCATCACAAATCTATAAGCAGGTACAATCTCTGTACTTGGAGTGAAATGTGGTGGGGATGAGAGGAGGAAGGTAAATAGACTCACATTATTTAGTGTCTTTTTCATGCCGGACTCATTATATAATTTAATCTTCCCCCAAATCTTATAAATATATAATGCTCCCTCCACTGTTTTAAATAAGAAAACTAAAGTTCACAGAAAGAAAATCACTTGTCCCAAGCCTACAACTGTTTCATGCTAGATAGGGGAGTCAAGCCTAGATGCCTGACTCCAAAGCACGTGATTTTTCCACTAAAAATAATGTAAAGGAGGAAAATGTTGTACTGTCATTGACAGATAAACAGAAGCAAAATATTAAAAAATATATGAAAACAAATTTATACTAATGTGAATCTTACTTGAATTATTTCCATATCAGAGTACTTTTTTTTTAATTTGAATGCAGAAACTGCACTAGAGTGGGAGTCAAATTTTACACATGGAATTGCTTAGATTTTAAGTGAATAAAATCTGCCTTACCTTTATATGAAGCAATTCTTTTAATATTTACTCGGTAAATAACATGATATAGTGACACCTGATTACTTAGCATGTGTCTAGTAAAATAAAGTTTTTAACATTCCAGAAAAGTCAAATAGAAAGTTCCTTAAAAACCGTGTATTATTTTTTTTTTAAATGTCATTTTATTTTTTTATTTTTTTTTAAATTCATTTTTATTGTTAGACTTATTGGGGTGACATCTGTTAGCAAGGATTACATAGGTTTCAGGCATACAATTCCACAGTGCATTGTCAACTTGATGCATAATAAGTTCACCACCTAATGTGACCCCTCTTTCCATCCCCTTATATTTAGCTTCCCCCCCTCCTCTCCCACCCCCTCCCCCCCCAAAAAAAAAACAAAAAAAAAAAACCGTGTATTAATAGTATAAGCACACTCCTCAGAAATCCCCTCGCTTATACAGGATTGAGGAAGAGCTCTTTTCTCACCAACTCTAGAGCTTTTACACAAAGAGATGCTGCATCTCAGTGGTTGAGTTAGGATTGTGCAAATAATCAACAAATTCTTATATAATCCATTTAGGTGACTAGAAATTAGTCAATTGTTGAAATTTTTGTACAAACATGAGCAAAATGCGCTCACCTACACACACACACACACACACACACACACACACACACAGATGCAGTCCCTTCAAAAAGGACTGGTAGGGAAATTAAACAGATGATTCACAGAAGGTCATAGAGCAAATGTTGGAGACATAAAACACCAAGATGTTGGCCCAAAACTTCTGTTCATTCTGCCCAAAGTTTTCTTTAAAATTAAATTGGTATAATAACTTTGATTTTATAGCACTTGCAAAGTCATAATATCTCATAGTATTTCTATAAATTCATCAGAGTAAATTTCACTTTTCATAACTAAAGCTCACAGAAGTGTTTTGTTTTCTTTTGCAGGGGAAGTGGAAGATGCATAAACAGATGGATAGATAGATGGCTGATAATAGATGACAGGTAGGTAGATGACAGATAGATAGACAGGTAGATAAATATATTCTCAGCAGGACAATATTGCCTCCCTGATTCTTGAGAAGACAAAAAAAAAATCTTACTTTTAATGAATAAACTCAGATACACATTCAGTACGTGAACCTATATACAGTGTTATCTATGGTTAAAATTTTATGGAAGAGTAATTAGAAAAAATATCTAAAAAGTCTTCTTAGGAAGTAAATGGTTAAAAAACATATGGTGGGAGAAGGATTGAAGAAGGATATGACATGTACATTCAGGTGGTTTGCTATAGACATTCAATCATTTTTAGTTTTCCATTCTTTGGGATACAAGAATTTTCCCTCAGCATTTATGAAGGGTTGAGGATTAAGCTCATCTTGTACTTGAAGAGTTTCCAGTTGCTCTGATCCCAGTGGACTACCAATGTCTACTTTGAAAGATTAATGAATATTGACTTTGAGAAGAGAATGATCTCAGAAGGAAGTAGGGAGGCAAAAGTTGGTCAGAGATGGAATGATGAAATAAATGGAAGGCATTACTAAAGGAGGGCCTCAGAAGCTCAGGAGTTGAACTGAGAAAATTTGCAGTCCATTAAGAGCCAAATAAGTGGATCTAGTTAAAAAACCTCTAAGAGATGAATTTCAAGAGTCCAGGAGCCAGATTGAGTTGCTTTTCCTATTTAAAACATGGTGTATTTTATTTGTCTGATGTTCTCTTCCTCTATTCTTTACCTGTTGAGCTCTTATTTATTCTTCAATAGTCATCTTAATGTTCCTCCACGAAACGTTACTAGACTCCCACAGTGGACCTTAATTTCTAATTCATATGTGATCACCCAGCAATATTCACTTAAAAGAGGATTTATCATTTATCATTACCAGTGTTTATGGTCAAAGAGAGTCAACTCCTTAATATGTGAACTGGATTTTTTTTTATCTTGGATTATTTGTTGACAACTACATACCTTGAATATAATGTATAAACCTGAACAAGTTAAAACAATTATGAGCAGGGAGAATTAGGCTTAGCCCCAAACTCCCTAACTTATCCATAATGAACACTTGAATTGAGAACTGTTAACTCCAAGGTCTTAAATAAGAAAAAGCAGCCTATATGTTTTTTTGGATGATGCATATAGCACAGCAAATAGGGACACCAACTGCCTCCCATCAGGCAGGACACTTATAGTCTGGGAATCCCATGAAGAATAAGTACAGCTGGTGATGAATGCATTATCAAGGCTTTCTCCTGGACTATGTGCTATTGTGTTCTTATTTTTCAGTTACATATTTAAAATGCAAAGCACAGGAATTCAGTTAGGTTTCAAAGTATCATCTGTATGGCAGTGTCCTGTATAGAGAAATTAGAGTTCATTTCTTTCTTGTTTCTGCTACCCTTATATGCCATAGGTACATGATATTCACTGAATTATTTCTTCATTTTTTTTAGATCACAGATAGGGGTTATTTATCACTTGCTTTTTGCTTGTGAAATATCATTTCCTGTGAAATGTGATCCTAATTTTTATTGACCCACTTGCCAATCTGAGCTTGATGAAGCACAATTTAGGAACACCAGGAATTAAAACTTTCTTGCAGTCATCAATTCTTAGGAATATATTATTATTCCTCTTTTCTCACAAACTTGCAATTCATTCTGTTTTCTTTATCTCTTGAAAATTGTGAATGAATGTTTAGAGTTTTATTACAGCACATAAATATGTGGTACAAATAAAAAAATAAGCATGAGAAAGGAAATAAGGACTTCAAGTTACTAGTCACAGCAAGGGAAGAAGAAAAGGAAATATAATTACTGCTGGATACAGAGGTGATCACAAATATATTTGTAGTTTTCTTCTTTTAATGGAGATCTGAGCAATGCTAGTAGTTAATAAAGCTGAGTGGCTGGGTCACAGATATTTCCTATAATACTATCAATTCTTATCCATGTGTGAGAAATATTTAACCTTAAAAAATAAAGTTTTCAATAAAAGAAACTCTTTAACCAGTGCATTATGGCCAGTACTGATACTTTATGCAATGCCCATTGTCTTATCTTCTTTCTGCCTAATATCTCTAATTTTTTCCCCTTCTTCCGAGCAATATTGTCCTTCAGGTAGGCTGGGCCTTTCCCCTTTTATAGGGAATGAATCTGATCATCACCCTGCAATTCAGGCCCAGGAGTGTAATGCAATTTTGACCAATGAGAGGAAAGGACCATCTAAAGGGATTCTGGGAAATTTTCCTCATTTTAAGGATGCGTGAAGAGAATTATCTCTTTCCTACTCTGGGCATTGCTACCTATGTGTGATTCTTAGAACTGCTGCTGTCATCCTGATAACCTGGACAGACCAACTTTAAATGGTAAGTGAATATACAAAGAAGGCAGAGAAAGATGGGACAAAGAGTAGGTTAGTTATTGAATTAACTAACGATGAAACTCTTGTTTTATACTCCTTATAATATGAGATGACAACTATTCTTACTTTTCAAGCTTTTTTTAAAAACTGAGACACTTAAAACTTTCTAATACATACTTGTTTGTGGATTTATTTGTCTATTGAATATTTATTTAGGATAAATTCCCAAGAATAATGACTCTTGACTGCTCTTAAAATATGTTTTAAAATTATTTTTTCAATATAATAACTTTAAAATCAACTACGTGGAAAATGCAAAGACTATGAAATATGATGACCATAATCATAATTGTTTAGGGTAACAAACCATGTTAAAAACTGTTGAGCTATTGATCTTCAATCCAGAAACAATATTATGGATGGGCCTGAACTCGCAATATTGCTTAAAATTTTAGGGACATAAGGCATCTCTTATAGCCAGTTTATTATGAACTACAGGTTAGGAATCCTAGATATAGAGCTTAAAATAGTATAAAATACTTCCACCTCAATTATTTCATCTGATGGTTAGATATGTTGATTTTTAAGAAAAGTCCACACCAAATATTATTTTTATTTATTCACGTTTTTTCTATCCCACTAACAAGTGGAACTTCAAAGTTAATGTAATACAACTCCCACTCCCAAAATCAAAAGCATTTTATCCCTCTGCACTGATTTTCTTTTAAACTTTTTTTTTAACTACTCAAACATTTCTTATATGGGTACTGTTCTTTCTCCCTACCCTTATCTTTTTAAGTCAAAGAAGGTAGGTAGTTCTAGGATTGTTGGCAAACACCAGGCATTTTTAATTATCATTAACAAATTGTTGAGAGCAAAGTAGATAAAGGAACCTCTGGTTGTCAGAGCCATTAGTGGTGATTAAAATAGGCTGTGTGGGCCCATGGTACAAGTTTATCTATTTTGAAGCATTCACACTGTAAGGAATCCAGGCCAGACTTCCCCATTGCCATGGCAATATTCAGGTTTTCTTGTGCATATGATGGGTAGAGTATGCTCTGACAATTAAAACATTAACCTTGTCCAAAATTGTACTCAGATAAATAAGAGGGTAAAAATGAAAAGGAAGTGTATTTGTGAATATTTAACCATTCCAGTCTCTTTGTAACCATTAAAAAAAACTTTATATAGATACTCCTATCCCTACTTTCACATACTTCTTTCCATGCAACTAATAATGATGAATCATTCAGAATGTGTTTGAACAATTTCTTTAGTCTTTTTCGCTGTATGTCTACACTGGTGAAGACCTTTTATCTTTTCAATTGATTCCTTTTATTTTTAATACAGGGATTCTTGATTAAGAGGGACAGACAACCATAAAGACAGTGAACCAAACTGCATTGAGGACAATAAGAAAATACAAAGTATTAAAAAACAGTTGAGCATTTAACAGACACCTGATGTAATGCTAAATCCTCTATGTATGTGATGTTTAATCATTAGAACAACACTGAGATAGAAAATATTATGCTCATTTTACATAGAAATATTATAATTTGGAGATCTTAAATGGCTCAAACTCACACAAATATATACAACAAAACCAAAATTCCAATTCAGATTCACAGTACGCTAACTTGACATGTTTCTATATTTAAATATATATGTGCGTGTGCATTCTACATCTTACATCTATAAAATGTACATGTATGTGTTTTGTATGTATATTTTTCTCTTTTTTTTTTTCAACTCACCTTTCATATCAAAACCTCTTTTATTATGGTATAATTGACATACAACATTACATTAATTTCATGTATACTGGATAATCATTCAGTATTTGTATATATTTAGAAATGATTGCCACAGTAAGTCTAACAACCAACTGTGCACGGTTACAAAATATTTTTATGGTGAAAACTTTTAAGATTTACTCTGAACAACTTTCAAATATATAACACAGTATTATTAACTATAGCCACCATGCTGTAGATTATATCTTTTCAAACCTCTTTTTATTTGTACAAATGAATCTTTAACTTCAATTTGTACATCTGTGATTAAGTTACTCTCTGCATTTCATAACATGCTTTATCTCATAAGCTATAGAGATGTAAAAACTTGCTCTTAAATTTTAATAACATAAACCAAAGTCTACTCAAAATTAGACTCATTTTTCTTTTTAGAATCTAGTAACTTAACACATCTAAGCATTGTTATTTTCAAACTAACACACACACACACACACACACACACATATATATATATTTCAGCATATATATTTATATAATATATTTACATATATTGTTGTATAGAATTTGCCTTTTTCTGTGACTTTCCCTCATGGGCCAAAATGAATCTGTTGGCGTTGCTCTGTCATCACCCCATTACAGATTAGTAAGAAATGAGTTTCTTCACAAACACATCAATGTCTCCTTTTAACATTTTGTTCTTACTTCCAAGATTCAGATAATGGAAGGGGATTTATATTCGGATGGTTCTGATTGAGATTACTGAAGGAGGTTCTAATTTGTAACACATCAAACCCTGAGACTTCCTGAGCCCGAGGGCTGTACCAGCAGCCTCACCAGCAGCTCGCGTGCGCCGGACCTACAACTGAGCACCTGAAATGCTGGTCCGTGGCTTGAGACCTTATCGCCCTTCACACCTTCCACACAATTTAGGACGGATGCTTTACAAAGCAAATAAATATATATTCTCTTCATTTTTCATCAATTTGATATTTTTAAAAAGTCTTCCTCAATGAACTTACATTCTTTCCAGGAAAAGAAAAAGTAGGACTTTCTCGTTCCCCCATGTTTCTTATCTCTCATACAGAGACAGGTTACAGAGGAGGAATTGTCATCTCTTTTCTCTAATTCACACTACACGAAGACAGAAATAAATGGTATTTTCTGCTTGAATGCAAACCAATCACCTATCTGGATGTTCCTGAAAGGACTTAATTTGCTCAGCTAGTCAGTATTCTGTCTCTGTTAAAGGACCCCAGACTCACTTTTGGACTTCTAACTCACGTTTTCCCCACTGTTCACTCCATACCCCACCTTCTCAAGTTTTCCCAAAGGAGAACTGCCTGCCAACCCCCCTCCCCCTTCACCTCCTTTAGTCTATTATTCTGTGCTCTAGTTACCACCAGTGCTATGTCTCAAACCTAAGGACTCACATTTGCCTAAAATAAATAATAAGCGGAGAGAACAGACAACCAGCTTGTTTTGCCACCTTTTCTGAGAGCATGATGTAATGCTGACCTATTCAGTCAGTGCTGCAACCGGCTGACAGACATTTAGAGAATCTCAGTGGTGAGAGATGAGGAATGTCCCAGCGAGGCCTGGCAACAGAATCCAAACTAGCATACAAGAGGCTTTTTAAAGGCACAGTGGGAAGAATTTTTAATGTTTCCATTCAGGGAGGGATTTAACTGCACATTGACAAACCACCTAGGCCATATTGTTGTGCTTGGAGCTAGAATGTGTCTTTTCTTTTCCTTAGATCCTTACACTATTCTGCACAATTATAAACACAATCAATACTATTAAATCTCAGTTTGTTCTATTGGCAGTTTGTTCTGTTGGCATTTATTATTTTCCAGCCTGATTTAAAAAAAGATGTAGAGAACAGAGAGAATTAAAAGAATTTGAAAGACTACATCTAAATTAAATAATAGTCTATTATTCAAGAATGACTGGCAGATACTATCTGTTTATAACTTGGGGGTTTTTATAGAATCATTTTGTAGAAGTCTTTTCCAAATTAATTCAATATATTTGGCAAACAAATAACATTATATTTTAGGACTAATAAAGGAAATACTCAGGAAGATGATCGATTAACAGAATGTATCACATACATATGTCATGTGCATATAAACATGCATATGAATATGTAATAAATATATATATATACATTTTAACAACATATGCAATGTGCAATCATATATTACAAGGTCTGACTATTCACAAACTCATCTTAGAAAAGTGCTACATACCTCATTGCTGAATATCACTATGGTCACCTTCAAGATACTCCCCTTGAGAAGCTATGCACCAATGCCAGCACCTAGTTCACCCTTCAAAGCAACTTTGGGGCTCTTTTCCTGGAATTGCCATCAGAGCTGTCATTGTATGATTCTTGGTGTCCTGAATATCATAAAAATGTCTTCCTTTTAATATTTCCTTTATCTTTGGGTAAAGAAAAAAGTCATTGAGGGCCAGATCAGGAGAGTAGGAAGGGTATTTCAATACAGTTATTTGTTTACTGACTAAAAACTCCCTCACAGACAGTGCTGTGTGAGCTGGTGCATTGTCATCATGCAAGAGCCATGAGTTGTTGTCAAAAAGTTCAGGTAATTTTCATCTAACTTTTTCATGCATCCTTTTCATCACTTCCAAATAGTAATTTGGTTGACTGTTTGTCCAGTTGGTACAAGTTCGCAATGAACAAACCCTCTGATATCGAAAAAAGTTAACAACATTGTTTTGACTCTTAATTTGAACTGATGGAACTTTTTTTGATCATGGAGAACTGGCTGACTTCCATTGTGCACTTTGACACTTTGTTTCAGGGTCGTATTGGTACACCCATGTTTCATCACCAGTGGTTACAAGGCCCAAAACATCATCTCTCCTCTCTGAAAGGTCTTGGCAAACTTTGACTCTTTTTTGCTCTTGTTCATTGCTGAGTTCCTTCAGGACCATTTTTGCACACACCTTTCTCATGCCAAGATTTTCAGTCAAGATGTCCCTATTTCTCTATCAGTGTTTACTTGGTCTGCTGTGCTTCTCACAGTCAGCTGACAATTTTGACACACAATTCGATGAATTTTTGCAATGTTTTCATCAGTTCTGCTGGTTACTGGCCATTCTGACCTCTCCTCGCCAGTAACGCTTTCTCTCCCCTCAGAAAAACAATTAATCCATTTGTACACTGCCATTTTCTTCATGACATTATCCCCATAAACTTAGACTAACATGCCCCTGATTTCACGTCCTCTCTTGCTAAGATTAACAAATTTAATATTTGTTCATTACTCTAATTCAAACTCCTACATTCTCACAACAGCACCCAAAAACATGCAACAACAATGAATGCCACTCAGCAAGACACTGAGACACAGATATGCCAGGTTATAAAACCTTACTGAGTTGTTCGTACAGTGCTCCCAACATAAATGTTCAGTGACAAGTTTGCGAACTTAATTGTCAGACTGGTATTCTCACTTATTTCACATCTCTGTGTCTCAGACTCACTTCTGTTAAATAGGATTGGCAAGTTAAGGGTCTCAAAGATTCCTTTCTAACTTTATAATGTATCTATAAGCGCTGGAGATTTTTATTTTAAAGTAGGCTGCCCAGACGTGCAATTTTAAATGGGATATCAAGCAAAACAACAGTATTGTCCTATTTCAAATGGCACATACGATGAGCCTGACATCTTGAATTTAGCCCAGTGAGACTAGGCTGACCATGTATACTGTTAGAAACAGGAAAGTACTATTGTTTTCTATCCATTTAAAATAGTGTGTATAGTCAGCCTAGTTCAAAGATATTAAAGGGAAGAACTTGATATGGGTGGAATGGTTACAAAAAATCTTCATGAGGAAAAAATTCAAGCATTATATTGAAGAATAAATAGAATATGCTAGAACCAATAGAATGGGAGGAAGTAGACATATATACAACCAAGTTTTCTCTATCTGGTAGTGACAAATATATAATTTAAAAAATCAGTGGTTAGTGGAGTTGTGAGAGCAAATGATTGCTCTAGTAAAGGAGAGAACCTGTTCTGGGCCCTTAATCATGGAAACTAAGGCAGTGTCAGGATTTCCTTGAGAACTAGTTGAAATCCTAAATCACCCAAAGGAATAAGTTACAATCACAAATTTGTGTACTTAATAGAGACACCTGGGAAGTTTGTGTTACTTTTAAGCAGACCATCTGTCTCTGGAACAGGGAGTCGTGACTATTAAGAGTTCACTGGAATTTGTGTCTAACAATCACCTTGGACTCAAAGTCTACAAACTTCCAGGATCACCTGAACAAATTTCTTTTCTCCCCAGCTTTATTGAGATATAATTGACATATAACATTGTGTAAGTTTAAAGTGTACAACTAAAGGTGTACAAGATGTTGACTTGATGCACTTAATATTGCAAAATGACTATCACCATAGCATTAGCTAACACCTTCATCATGTCATGTGATTTCCATTTCCTTTTTTGTGGAGAGAACATTTAATGTTACTGTCTTAGCAACTTTCAAGTCATAACATAATATTATTAACTATAATTGCCAAGTTGTATATTAGATCCCCTAAACTTAATTATCTTATAAGCGGAAGTTTGTGCCTTTTCATCAACATCAGCCATTTCCCTACTCTAACCTCACCCCTGGTAATCATCATTCTACCTTCTGTTTTTTAAGTGATCTTTAAGTGTACTGATTGAATCTTTGTAGTAAGTACTTCATCTCTTTGATATGTAGTTCATCAAATCATCTCAATTGAGAATGTTAGATTTACTCAGAAGAAATAATTAAGAAAGAAAGATTGGTGGTAATCTGATGTGCAATTTAAGATTGATTTTTTATGATATTTTTTAAGTGAAAAAGAGCTGGTTACAGAAGACAGAGTACTTTATGTGCACAGACACAATATGTAAATCCTGTAAACTACCAATGTTATTGTGAAATTTATCTTTGGCAAGATTACAGACGTGAAATTAGTAACAGGACAGCATGAGATTTCTCAGAAGTAGGAAATGTTCATAATGAAAAACTAATGTGGGATGAATTAGTTGTAGCAGCTAAATTTCTTTTTTTAAAATAGAATTATTAACTTTGTAGATATGTAATTTTACAATTACCAGAGATAGAATGGAAACAGGAAGACTATTGGCTTAATTAGTAGGTTGGTGCAAAAAGAATTGCAGTTTTTGCATTGTTGAAATTTGCTGTTTGATATTGGAATATATTCTTAAATAAACATGGTTATGTTATACATTAATTTAATGCACATTTTGCACTTTATTTTTTTTTACTAGTGACTTGTTACTTGCTGGTTATTTTATAGTTATTTTAGACTATAGAAATGATGTTAGACAAAAACCAAATTTGAGCAATTTTCTTATTCAAGTTCAAAATGGGTCATAAAGCAGCGGAGACAACTCAAAACATCAACAGCGCATTTGACCCAGGAACTGCTAATGAATGTAGAGTGCATTGGTGGTTCAAGAAGTTTTGCAAAGGAGCTGAGAGCCTTGAAGATGAAGAGCCTAGTGCCCACCCTCAGGAAGTTGACAATGACCATTTGAGAGCAATTATGAAAGCTGATCCTCTTACAACTACAACAGAAGTCGCTGAAGAACTCAGTATCATCCATCTACAGTTGTTAGCATTGAAGCAAATTGGAAAGGTAAAAAAAGCTCAATAAGTGGGTGCCTCATGAGCTGACTGGAAATAAAAAAATTTGTCTTTTATTCTACACAACAACAACAAACCACTTCTCGATTGGATTGTGATATGCAATGAAAAGTGGATTTTATACGACAACTGGCAATGACCAGCTCAGTGGTTGGACTGAGAAGAAGCTCCAAAACACTTCCCAAAGACTAACTTGCACCAAGAAAAGGTCATGGTCACTGTTTAGTGGTCTGCTGCCTGTCTGATCCACTACAGCTTTCTGAATCCTGGCAAAACCATTTCATCTGAGAAGTATGCTCAGCAAATCGACAAGATGCACTGAAAACAGCAACACCTGCAGCCGGCATTGGTCAACAGAAAGGGCCCAATTCTACTCCACAGTAACACCTGACCACACATCCCACAACCAATGTTTTAAAAGATGAATGAATTGGGTTACCAAGTTTTGCCTCACCTGCCATATTCACATCTTGCCAACCACCCACCACTTCTTCAAGCATGTCAACAACTTTTTGCAGGGAAAACGCTTCCACAACCAGCCAGATGCAGAAAATGCTTTCCAAGAGTTTGATGAATCCCAAAGCACAGATTTTTGTGCTACAGGAATAAACAAACTTATTTTTCATTGGCCAAAATGTGTTGATTTTAATGGTTCCTCTTTTGATTAATAAAGATGTACTTGAGCCTAGTTATAATGATTTAAAATCCAGGGTCTGAAATCACAATTACTTGTCATTTGGGCTGTGGACCAAGTAGGTGTTACGTCTAGATGCAAAATTACAGGCCAAACTTTATGCCCAAACATATCAAATGAACAAAGATGTTCTAGCCAGGAAGTAAAAATATGTCAAGTTGAAGTGAATAAAAGTATTTCCAGGAACAAATGCAAGGGTGAGAGTTAAAGCAAATGGAAGCAGAGTGAAGGTATAATAATGAGCCTTGCACAAGGCTGCTGAGAGAATTCTTCCAGAAAGCCTGACGTTGCTTTTGCTTATTTCTGACTGTTCAATATGCAAACGATTTAAAACCTCTGACTGCACAACTTCTGGCAAATGAATGATATAGGCATAATGTATCCAAAATTTGATAAATATTTTATGCTATGCTTGAGACAAGCCTGAGCAATAAAAGCTGCATGAAAATTCATATAGATGAACCCATAATTAACTGAGTGAACATATCCAAGAATTGGCTATTGAATCTTCACATCAAGCTGGAGGGAGCTTTCCTCACAGTATAGCTAGCAATCTGTGCTTGCTTCTGCCCTGGTCAGCACTTTTAGTAATAACTTGAATGGGACTATTTATTAGAAAGGAAAACTAAAGTACAAAAGTAGACTGTAATAATAAGCAAAAAAAATATTATGTTTAAGATAATAAAAAAATATTTAAGATTCTGTACTAGAATTTATTTTTTAAAGCAATCAGGAAGTTCTAAATAACATAAATGATAAGTGCAATTTATGGGTTGAAAGATTCAGTATCACAAAGATATAATTTCTATCCAAATTCATCTATAGACTTAATATAATTTCAATCATAAGGCCAGGAGATTTTTTTCTCCTGGTGTTTCTTTTAGAAATTGAAAAGTGATTTTAAAATGTATATGGAAATGCAAATGATCAAAATAGCCAAAAAACTCTTGATATAAAACAAGTATTTACTGAACTAGAAACGAGACACACATATACATACACACATATGATGATACTACATAGTGTCAAAAGTAAAATTATGGCCATTCCATACATGTTGCTGGTTCAATTGAATACTCATATTTTTAAAATACATGGGTATTTTAAAATTTGACCAACTATCTCATACCATGCCCAAAAATTCTACTTCAGAAGAATTGTAGATCTAAAAGCAAAACAGTAAAATGACAACAAAAAAATAGCTTCTAGAAGATAACATAGAAAAAGAGCTCTTGTTCTTAGAGAAAAAAAAAGTTTTCTTAAGCAGTTTTTGTAAACACTAACCATAAAATATTAATAAATTGGACTTTGTTAAGTTGAAAATTGTGATTCATCAAAAATAGTATCAAGGGTGAGGAAAATCAATTGAAGCACAGAGAAAATATTTGTAAAACACATATTCTACTTGTATTGGAACAGAAAACTACAAATGAATAACAAAAGGATATTAAACTCATTTTTAAAATGGACAAAATATAACTTGTCGCTTTAGAAAACATGGTATACAAATTTTCCATAAGTATATATGAAAATGGCTTCAAATCTTTAGTCATCAAGAAGGTGCAAATTAAAGCCACAGTTAGTTACCACTACCCTCCCACTAAAATGGCTAAGACAAAAAATAAACTAAAATAAAATAAAGGCACCATATGTTAACATGGGTTTTGAGCAAGTAGAACTCTCAAACACTTATGCTGTGAACTTAAACGGATACATCCATTTGGAATATCTTTCAACAGTATATATCTGAATATATGATGCCCTAAGACTTAGTCATTCTACTGCTATGTATAAACTCTATAGAAATTAGTGTTCTGTATTTATAGAACCTAGCAACATACCTAGAGCTGATGTTCAAAGAACAAATAGTTTCTGCTGCAAAAGACATTGCTTGCTCCAGAAACCTGTACTGTAATTTCCTGTTGGGGCTTTCTAGAACCTCCACAAATCATTATTTAATATAATGAGATGTGCTAGATCATATGGCCTAGTAGAAAGTTCAGCTTTCATTATAGCTTGGTGAACACTGCCCTTCACCTTACTTGAAAAGAGTTAAGTCTTCCAACTTATACAATAATAAGTTACAACATTATTTTCAAATACAATATGTGCTTCCTCCAGAATCCAAATAAATTTGTCCCATTGGAGATGTTCATCTGATCCCAGGCCATTAGACCACTAAATACTTACTCATGGTAGACCTTTGCATCTTTATGGAAATTATCTCCTACCTATATGTTTCCTTCTAAGGCTTCCAGAGTATTTTATGCAAAGTATAATTACAATATTATTAATGTAGTTGTACAGCATGACATTCCATAGGAAGTCAACATGACCAAAATATCTGCAGACTCTGCTGTAACAAAGAAAAGGAATTTAACATAGCCTTTAAGCGAGATCTGGAATGTATATCACTTCCTTTCCACATATATATTAACTGCTTTTGAACTTCTTTCCTGATGGGAATTGAGAATAATGCATACCCCAGACTAATAGTTGCAGATCAAATGCCAGATATTTTGTAGATCCAATTCAATGAAGCCACCATATCTACCAGAGAAGCCACATCTGTTGTTTAAGTACTATATGGTAGCTTAGCATAATCTGCCACAATTCATCTGATTTTTGTAGGAGCCAAACAGGTCAATTAAATAGGAAATAACGAGTACTCCAACACGCATGTCCTTTAAGTCTTTGTAGAATTAATCTCCTCAGCTATTCCCAGGATATATTGCTTATATTTCACTACGTTGACTAGAAACCAAAGATTGGGAAAGCCAGTTTCAAAGACTTCCACTTGACCCTTTCTACCATAATGATTCTTCCTAAACAGGTCAAGAACCTGAACCAAATGAGGGCAAGTAATGCAGAATGTGAAGACAAAAGCATTCTGAGGTACTGCAAAAACAAAGACTTTGACTTTGAATGCATTTGGAGTGTTTAAGAAATGCAAAGGGTCCAGTTTCATTGAATGAGCAATGGTAGAGTGATAGTAAAGACTTTATCACACATCTCACAGAAATCTATAAGCCATGCAAATTTTAAAAATCATTAAGAATATTAAAGATTAGAAAAATGATTAATAAACTTATTATTCACATGCATTCCCTTATGAACATTTGGTAAGTGTATATTAATTTAAGGCAAATATAGAACTTTCATTAAAACTGAAGACTTAACCATAAATCAAACTTGCTTTATTGTGAAACTATCATGGAGATCACATGACATGAAATTAAATTAGAAATATAAAACATTGAAGACAAATTCAGCGACCAAAAAAGTACATTAAGAACTTAAAAAAATGTTTTAAGTAAAAGATCAATTAATACATCATTAAGATTAAATAGTGCTTAGAACTAAATTGTAATTAAAAACTGTATAATGAAGGCTATGAGAAACAAAGTAGCAATGGAGAAGGAGAAATGTAAAGTTTTAATAATTAGTTATGGAAAAAAAGGTTCAATATTAATAAGCTATACATTCAAGATAGACTGAGAAAAGAATAAAACCAAAAATAATAAAGGTAAGATAAGAAAGTAATGAATTAGAGAAATAGTCTACATTTAACAAAAACAAGTCAAGAGTAATTTCTTAGGAAAAACTAATACACAATTTACAAATCTCTGAAAATATATATGAAAAAAATCAGATTTGGCAAGTAACTTGTTGCATTATCTCTGATCAAGAGGTAAATCCTCAAAAAGCAAAAACATTTAGCTTTAAGAATATACAAAAGCATATTCCATATTCTAACTGTTCATCCCTTTTGTGGATGAAAAGGCATTCTATAATAAATCTAACAAGTCCAGTGACCAAAAGTAACCTCTCAGGGTGATCTAAGCATAAATTCCTAACTGGGCAGGTCACGGTGGGTGGGTAGTCATGTCCCAGGCCTATGGAAAGATCTGTCTTTGCCTTAAGCAAGCCCTGTTTATTGTTTTTGTATGTCTAGGTTAAAACAAGTAATTATCTTTTTCAGACCCTTAGAGCCACATAATCTTGTTAACTATCCTGTACCTTTCTTTTTCCCCACCTTCATGTAATTAATCTTCCTTAATCTCAAGTATATAAAAGAAACTGCAAAACTGTCATTTTTCAGAGCACTTGAGATCTTGCTTCCCAGCCTGTCATCAGTTTGGCTCAAATAAATCCTTTACAAAATTCTCTGTAGGTTTGAACATTTCTTCCATCAACACTTTTAGGGACATTAACTAGGTCCCTTGAACATATGAATTAAATTTTTCTAATGAGCTCTTTTATTATTGATGAAGAAACCAGAAATATGAAGAAAACATGTGCAAAATACCTCTGTTACAAATTTAGATCTAAATCTTCAGCAATTGAATACATAAGCAAAGTGTAAATGTAGAATATATAACTCATAGGAAAATTTAGAACACAAAATTCCTTAAACAGCATCTTAATTTTATCCCCTTTTCAACTTCAGATAATCTTGTGAGAGTATTTAATTGCTTTTTTTTTTTTTTAGATCAAAACTAAAACTTGCAGTCTTGTTTAATATATTTACTGTGATTCAGGTGCAAAATTGAATATTGCAGAATACTTTTTAAAACTACCAAGCCCCATTGTCTATAAAAGCAAGCATACTTTCTTCACCAGGAAACATTCATTATTTATTATTTGGGACAGGAAGCAGTATACAATAAAATTTAGAATAACAGTGAATTTGTCATGTCTCAATATATCAAATATGTCTCATATATCCAGATGCAACAATGACCATGATAATAATTCTTTATATTTCTCTTGCATAGTGAGTTTAAAAAATATTTTACCCACTTTGACATAAAACTCATCTAGTCCAATTTCTTTAATCTTAATCAAGAAGGAAGAAGTTACTCTCTCTGTTAAAATCTTACTGTAGTCCCCACCTGAGACATCCTCATAACGGGTAGGAGCCACCAAAATAAGTGAGCCAAATCTCCAATCTCCTACTCCCTTTATGTCTAGAAATGCCTCTTTTTTTTTTTCTCAGTGTTCTTTATTTGTGAATTCTAATCATCATTCTACCCCACAACCTTCCTGCAAGGCCTTTATTTTCCTCTCGTTTGGGTACTACCCCCAGGGCTTGGAGGTACTCCAAACACAATGAAATCATGAAGACATCACCACCATCATCCCAGTTTAACGCTCTTATTCACCACCACTGCCGTCCCATCCCCACTACTCCCTCCCTTCCCCTGACTATTCAAATTTAGTTCTAAGACAAAATAAACCTTGGCATTGGTCACCAGCAACCTTTCTTTCCCTGCCCTCTCCATTTTAACCACCTGCTCCTCCTCCACTCCAGTCTTTTCCAGGGCTGAGAGGCTTGTGAGAGGAGATTAAACTAATCCCGTCCACGGACAAGCTCACTAAGCAGTTCCTGAGTAAAGTCCAAAATTCCTGCCAAGCAGTAGAGCTAGGGGAAAAATAAATGTTACAATCAGCACATTATAGCAATAGCTTTTCCATGAAAGTTATTTTTCTTTTAATAATCCCATACAACGTCAGGAGAAAGTATGAAGCATTGTGTGTGTGTAGAGCATGGATAGAGAGACAATTTTTTTTCTTTTTCTTATCAAATATAAATTAAACAACTAAGTATGTTGGTACAGCTGCACTGTTTTAAAAAGTAATTTAACCTACCCCCGTGCTTAACAAAATGGGAATGAGTGTGAAAATAGCCAATGTTGAAGTGGTTTTGGATTGATTCATTTGCTAATTAATACTTAAGAAAGTAGAATTAGGGTGTGCAGGAGTAAGGCAATTTTCAGAGTGTTCTGCCTGCAGCATATTGATGTCTCTGCCTGAGGGACGAGGAAAGCCACAGTCACTCGTGACTCCACCTTCGGGAGAGTATCACACCCCTCTCACTTCTCTTCTTCCACTACCTGGGCTCACTCACCAAGTCTATGTAATATATTTTAGAAGAGACACCCAGAAATATCTTTTAGGCAATATTGAATTCATTACCTCAAATTTCTTCATCTTTCCTGGCAAAATCATATTTTGATTTTTTTCAAGGAACTAATATGAAATGAATTTGAGTCTCAAAAGCTGATGTAGGCAGAGGCAATCTTTTCTCGTGACTGTGTAGGGAGTAAGAAATTTCTATTCAAATAAGGGCTAATGCAAGTGATGATGTTTTTAAAAATGTGGGAGAGGTTCAGGGGAAATCCATGGTTTTTATTTTTGGCATTTATTATACCAAACAAATCCCATGTTAAACAAAATGGAGAACAGTTTAAAAATAAAAAATTTCAAAGACACAACTGTAAGTCTGAACCCACATTGAGGGTACAACCAATAAAAATATCAAATGATATCTTCCAAAGCAAGCAGAGAAAGCCCTAAACAACTCTGCTAGTCTTTAAGAAAAGATGCTTCTAAATGCTTCCCCCCAAAGTTGAATGGTATTCAGAAAAGGCATTTAAACCACAGTTATGAAATCTCAGACTTTCAAAGCAATGGATCTTCTTCAAATAAACTCATGGTTTCCTGAGAAATTTACAAAGAAAGAAAACACCAAAACACATTTTGTGTTATAGCTATTCTTGTAATAAACATTCTTAAGTAATTACAAAATATCTCTCTGGGTGGAGAAATATTTAGGGTTAAAAATATAAATATTACTCCTACTTCAAGTTGAAATCGCATGGGGATAAATAATTACATACTATATGAATTATTTCAGGTATATCTATATGATAAACACATGAGAGGAACAATATACTTTTGTGTGCAATATTTTTATTAATATTTCAGTTGTGACATTTGAAATGCTATCAGTCACATAAATTTACCTGGAACAATGCAATTTATAATATGATTCACAGGTAGCGTTTTCATAGTGTTACAACAGTTTCTAGAATAAGAAGGACATGTAGTAATTGTTGATGAGAACACTGATGTGTGGAATGTTGTAACTTTCTCTAGGTTCTATGATCTCACCACAACCTACTGAGGACTCAGTGTTAGATGGTTTTGCATCTGTCTTATTGATCTTTTGAATACATAGAGCTGGCTCCAATTTCACTGACACTTCATTGTTAGACTGCATGCAGTCTTTCTTAACTTTGGGTGCTCCCAAGAAGGAACAAGAGAGGCATCAGAGAATTACACTAATTCACTTGTATCCTTTATCTCAAATGATACAGCTGGTTTAATCATCTTCCTTTCTTCCTTCCTTTCCTTCAAAAATTTTTATTTTGAACTGATATAATAATCTAGGCTGGATATACAACAATGAACACAGAAAAGTTCCTTCCTAACAAAATGTATAAACTTAAACAATAAGGCAGTAAACTTATAAATGTATAATATGTTAGTGACAGTTATTATGGAGACAAATTAACAGAAAGAAATAAGGGAGTGCTAGGATGGTGCCATTTTAGAGTGGTCAGGAAAAATTTCTCTGCTAAGGTGACATTTGAACAGACACCCACTGAAAGTGATGGAAGGAGCCATACAGATACCCAGACCAGCAAATGCCAGGCAGATAGTACAGCAAGTACGTGCCAAGAAATAGAAGCATGTTTCTTGTTTTTCAGGAAGAAGAAGAGGTTAGTGTGGCTGGAGGGAAGTTTAAGGTGGTGCAGGGAGGTGGGGAAAGTGATAGAGCTGGAGTGCAAAAAGACACCAGAGGGCAGAATCATAAGGGGCCTTGCAGGGCATTGTAAGAACTGTGACTTTTACTCTGAATGAGATGGGAAATCACTGGAGGATTCTGAACA
The DNA here is from genome assembly GCA_004026885.1 of Lyroderma lyra. Lineage (NCBI taxonomy): Eukaryota > Metazoa > Chordata > Mammalia > Chiroptera > Megadermatidae > Lyroderma > Lyroderma lyra. The sequence continues at coordinate 341,280 of PVJL010000780.1, forward strand.
AAGGAGAGACATAATTTGATTTATGCATTTCTGGGGTCATTAGGGCTGCTAACTAGAAAATAGGCTGAGGGCAAGTTGGAAGCCTATCAAGTTGCTTATCAAGTAGCTCCTGCAATATTCAGATGATGGTGATTTGAACCAGGGCAGTATTATTAGGATGGAAAGAAATGGTTTGATTTTGGATCTATATTAAGTTGAACACTTTAAAACTGATGTTTTTAGAGAAGACAAGATGGCGACTGGAGAGGAGGTTCCTAAAGCCTCTCCCAGAAAACACAATTGAACGGCCGACCAGGAGCCAAGAAAGCGGACCCTGAGTGACAAACCGGCTGCTGAGAAATCCACAAATCGCAAGTAAACCTGAAGGCTGGCGAGAAAGGGGCGAGTCGGGGAGAGGGAAGGGAGCAGAGACGGACC